>APFE030500806.1:40964-59345 GCA_000404065.3 Pinus taeda | reverse complement strand
TTCACCTAGGTTGGGAAATCCCTTGTCTCACAGTTGACCAAGATCATTTGACATCTTTAGCCAGGTTATGGGAGTCGACTTTGAGTCATTCGTCGCCAAGCCATCTGTTGTATCGTTATTTGTTCAAGAGGTCTGAAACAAAAAATTCAACCGCAAAATACCTATCATTCATTGTGTCATTATTGAGTCAGTCCTTGCAGCAACATTTCTTCAACTTGAACTATGATTTCGTGTTGTGGGCTTGCCTGCGACGAGTCGCTTTCTATCGATATCAGCACATTATCTAGAGAGTTGACTTAGAAATCGTCAGTACCTTGAGGTCTGCATGAATCAATGGTAGGTTTCTCGCCTTCGACGTCAGTTTTCATCATTGACTTGCGATCGAAGGATTCCATGAAATGTTCGACACCGACTCATTCATTCACATCTCATGGACTGTGCTGGGTACTTTGAGAACTATTGACATACTGGTGGTCTCTCTCACGCTTGTTAACAGTTTACATCATTGACTGGTAATCAAGTGGTTTCTACCATGTTCGACATCGACTCATTTATTCACATGGCTAGAATCGTAACAATTCGGGAAGTAGAGATGAAGACCCTGGATCTAGTTTCCACCATCCAGGCTGCGAGGAGTTTTGTATTCATTATATTGTAGACCAATCATAAACAGATGGCTACACCCATACTGTGTCTACACGAGTCTATGATTATGATGTATTATGAAATCATTCTTGTATCAGAGTAGTTAGTCTGTTAGTTAAAGTTTGATCTGAGTATGGGAATGCCTACCTCAGCGATGATATAATCTTATACATGTATTTTGTGTTGAAAATTGCAGGTTCTGACCAGGCTCTCCACAAGATGATCCTCGAAATGATAAAGTACTTCACCCTTCCTATATGATATAACACCCTTATCTATTACAGGCTTCGTACTTTAGGGGGCAATCTGTTACACTGAAATTTGTCACCATGACTATCTGCAGTTAATATGGCTCCATCAATAGTCATATTATCCTCCTTGTCAAGCCTCATACCTCTGCTCTTCATGTCAAACTTCAAAAAGATAGAAAGTCACTTAAAAACATGTTTATCTCTGGGTACGCAGGTTCTCTCTACCTTGCCTGTGTGTACGCATCCCAAACACACTATACCTGCGTACTTGTACGCTCTGTAAGCCAAAGGATGGGTGTGTACCCCTGGAAAGGTCAAAAGGCGCGAGTTTCATCTTTAAAAAGTTACTTGTGGTCACTTCTAGAGCCTTCTAGAAGAGTGTTTGACGTGTATTGAGCGCCTCCAGATGGTTCATGCATCCCTGTGATAGAGGAACTTATCCCATCAAGAGAGGAGCTACCCCATCCAAAAGAGGGAGTATCCCATTGATGTTGGAACTGAATAACCTCCTCTAGAATACTATAAATACAGGCATTGGGCCATGGGAGGGGAGGTTGAAAGCTGAACATTCTAAAGGGTAAATGGTGCTGGAATTAAGGACTTCCATTGTTGACTTGTAAGGAGAGATCACTAGCCTTCCTTGTTGCCATATTGGGAGTGGGTGAGCTTGTCAAAGTAGAGGAAATCTCTTGCTGGACCCTGGGAGGAGCTTGCACAACGCCAAGGCTCAGGTTGTAATGGTTCCTTTTTTGTTTCCTTAATACAAATAAGTCCATTCTTCTCAATGATTTGTTGTTAATGAATTATTTCATGTACTCCTTGGTCTATGTGATGAATATGCTTTGTTTTATGAAATATTCAGGTGTTATGTAATCGATTGTCTTGTTAGTGTATGCAAGTCTTAAAGTGAAGGAGGAGCTCATCTGGATCAGCAAGGCTGGACTGCTACAACAAGCATTGGACCTAAGGTAAGATCGGAAAACACTTGGTTTCTCATAGAATAATGTATGTTTAGAGAAGGATTGCTCTTGTTTGGTTTGCTTGTCACTAGAGAGTCTTAGACTCCTAGGGAGGTTAGGTTTGTCTGCAAAAATAACTCTTTCCGCCTGACAGTTACTGTGCATCACTCTTCACTTCTTTGCTCATTCCTTTTTACTTATAATTTACACTATTTATTCAATTCTTATGTGGTTTTGATTTTCTTCAAAGGTTTCGGCCTTCTGCTATTTCGCTATGCACCCTTCCTCTTGGCTTAACTTCGCGTGCTCCTTTGATCGATATCACTTCAAAGAAATTCTTGATCCTTTTAATGGATTCAAAGATCCATTACAAACCTCGGTCTCATTCTTCTCCACTACATAGGTCTTCAGAACTATGCCTTCTGCTTCTGCTGATCAACTTCCTTTGAGTTGAACTCCACTGTGAATTCTTGCTTCGTGACTTCTCCAGAGCTTCACTCTAATCTTCCACTAGATTCAAAGATCCCTTATGATTCCTCTGAATCATTCTGCTCCTCTCCATGTCCTTTAGAATTCTTCCTGTAACCCTATTACAGAAACTACAAATTCACAAGTAATTCTTTCATGAAATACTCGTTTCATGCATTGACACCGTTAGGAATAAAACCAGTATATATAAGTATAAACAAATTATTACATTTGAGACTTTGTGTCTCGCATAGGCCTGATTTTCAACTATCAGCGGCCTCCTCCTTTCACTCTGCCCATGGGCTTACATTTATACTAGAAAGGTTCTTTGAACTAATTCTATTTCAAATACTATATTTAATGAACTGACCCCTAAATTCCCTCTATGCTCTATGTCCACTTTTAATCTCCATTTAATTCCTAAGATCTCTCTCGTGTTCCTCAAATCATGAAACTGTTTTAAGAGTCCTAATTGACTTTTAACTCTTTTTTCTTTATTAACCACTCATGTTCTCATTTATTCGAGAGCATTTGCAAAATCTTCTCATTATCTAAATAATTCCTATTCTATGCACTCGAAAGCCTAGTATTACATTAATTCATCACTTAGGAATCAAACTTCCTTAAAATACATGACCCCCTATGCCTACTTAATTACAATGATTTTCTCTTGGGTTGAATGCTCCTAGATCAGACTCCCAAAGTAGAAAATATTCATGATCTCCTAATCATTTGTCTTCTGATCTTTGTCTTCCTGGATCCCATACTTTGTTTTGTAACTGCCCAAATGTCTTGTTCCTTTGTTGCTACTGCACTTTTGCTTCATCTTCTTCTCCTTGTCAATCAGGTTCATACTCCGATTGATCATGCTTCTTGCTGCTATTATATTTCTCCCTATGGCCTGTTTCATGATCAGTTGCCACAATTCTTCAATTTCTTTTTCCATCACATCTTTGGGTTATTCCATACTCTGCCTCTTACTTCTTCCTCTTTCTCTTTGCTTCAGGTTTTGTTGTCCACGAACTCGTTAAACTGTTGTTGGTTACTTTTACTTACTACCTCCCTATCATACTTACCCTCTCTCATGATTATTTTTGTTTGCACTGAATCATGACTTTTCAGCATTCTCTCCAACAATTTATCATCTCTATTCCATGGATTAAATTCTTCCATATAATCTTCTTCTTTCATTTTATTCAGCTACTTATTTGTCCCCAATTTCCTCCAGCATCTACAACAAAACTTGTACTCACAAAACACTTCTTAAAATAAAAAATGTAAGGCTTATTTGCCTTATTTTCCTTTGGCAACAATTCAGTTTGTTGCTCTGTTTCTTTCTCATCTGTCAACACTTTAGTATGCTATTTTGAATTCTCAAAAGAACTCATGAGACTGTCAGCTAGTCTCTCTTCCACATTATCTACTTTAATGATGTCTCCCTGCTCTTGTCCACCGTAGTGAACTCCTTTCTCTGCAATCACACTATCATACTCTGAATGTCCCGACAAATATTCCAGCAATGCAATTTCTCTTTGACACTTTGTAAGTATTTCATCATCACTCATAATTCCTGCATTTATACACAAATTATCAATTTGAAAATCACAAGGTTCAACAGTCTCAATTGTTGCTTCACATATCAGCTCTTTAGACTGAATTTCATCTCCTTCTTTCACAAGAATTTTTTCCTATGTAGTAACAGTTTCATTACTGAGTTCTTTGTGCTGTAATAAGTCACTGCCTTCCTCATTCAAGAGATATTCTCCCTTGTCTTTTAATCCAGAGTAGTCATATTCTAAAAGATAACTTTCCATAATTCTGATAGCCTCAACATATTTCTCATCCTCTGCAAAACACTCCTTTGTTAGTGTGCTTTCTACCAAGGTTAAATCTTTCACATAGGTTTCTTCTTTCTTAACATCCTTCAGTAGATTTCCTTCTTCCTCAACAACTTCCATGGCTATTTCCACTATGCCTATCATCATAGTGAATTGATGATCCTTTACTATGTTTTTAGCTAACATAGTCTCTTCTTCAAGTTTTCCTTTCATCTCTTGCTATTTACCTTCTCCAAGAACTATCCTTGTTTCACCACTTGCATTATCATTCTCCTGCATTTTTTCTACATCCACAGACAAACTATCAGTCTTAAAAACACAAGACTCTATTGTCCCACTTGATGGTTCAGCCATCATATCTCTTTGTTGTTCTAATTCCTTCATATGATTCAGAAATTCTTCGATGGTCTCCTCTACAATCTCCTCAAGCCCTTCCCTTAGTTGCTTGATATCTTTTCCCAACTATATATGAGACCTAACTATCTCATCTCTTCCAGAAGAGAATTTAGATTATGCTTGTCTTCTTCCTTCTTGATGACAATATCAAAAGTTTGTCCTTATTTACATGTTTCACCTACAAACATACTCAAATCGTTAGGTTTTAAACCATGTGACCCTTTTTCCTCACTTGAAGTTTCAGTCTTCAAGTCTTCATCCTCACTTTCTCCCAGAATTTATCCTTGTTATGACTCACAAATGTACTCTTCCATTTTCATTTCCAACTCAGCTTATTTGATTTTTTCCATCAACCACCTTACTTGCTTTTGTTGTAGTCTTCTTTGCAATTTATGCCACTTCACTGGCTTCTTCCTCAAGACCCAACCTAGTCTCTGGCTTTCCTCTAGTATCCTTCCTAATGCATCGATTTGTTCTTTTAACTCTACAATTTCTTTGTCAACTTCCTCTTGAGTCATCCTCTTGCCATTTTCCTTGGCATCCCCTTTCTTCGTCTTTCTTCTGCTATGGTCTTCCTCATAACCTCTACAAAGACTATTAGTAGCCATCTTCTTCTCTTCTCTCTTCATGAGCTCCTTACTCACTTACTATGAGTTGCATTAAAGTCTCAACAACAAGTCCTCCTTTTTGTAACTTATCTCACCAAGCTTTCCTCTGTACTTGGTCTTTTAGCAAGCCCTTGGTTCTCTATCTCTGGAACCTCATTTGAGCACTTCTCTCTTCTCCTTCTAGGCTTCAACTCATCTGCATATTCTCAAGAACACAATTGTTCTCTTGTATTTCAATCACAATGAAATACTTGGTTCTGACCACTTCTTCTTTCGCTTAGAAATTCTTACCAGCTTCCTTCATTACCTTGGCAATTCTACCCACATCCTCTATGGAATTACCTTTTTGATCTACAACAATCCCTTTGCAATAACATGTCTCCTTCTTTCTACACATGCCTCACTAAGCTTCTCTCCTTTGAGCTCAATCTTTTAGCATCTCTTTGGAACCAATTCAAGCACTCTTTGCTCTAAATTTTTGCAACCTTCACACTCCTTCTGTTGTTATCTATGCATCCATGTAAAAACACACATCCTCAAATCAAAACAGAACATATCACCTTACCTTAAAGATCTCAGCATGATCCTTTTTCACCATTCCACCTATCCTTGAATGGATTGTCTTGTGTTTCTTGTATCTACAAGTTCTGCTACAAATCACTTTTGTGTGCCTACTTTCTGTCAGATTAGAATCTGATCCTTCCTTTCTTGCATAAACATCTTAACAAATAACTCTTTTCTCAATTCTTTCACATAGAATTGCTTTGTTCTAGTTTAGCACCAATTGTTTCACTTACAATTCTGCTCTGATACGAAATGATGCAGGGTTACTCCCGCTTATACCCACATATATATAACCTCTCCCTTCTTTATGCTTGGTTAATATATATTTATCACATAAAATCTTCTATCGAAACTCTTTTCCTTATAAAACCTTTTACAAATGAAATGCGACAAAATATATGTTTGATTTATATGGCCTATGCACATCTTTCAAGGTTCCAACTTTATCGCAATCGGGTATCGAATCCTCCGTGGTTCACAATAATACACACCTCCTCCACATCCCAGATATGTGATTAAACTGTCAGACTTCAAATATAAACAAACGCGCCCTTATAACCCTCTCGGAGCCTTTTACGCTATCAGGAGAATTAATCTGTCGCTTTTCCTTTAAAAGACCCTGGAACAACAAAATATTGAAATACATAGGAATCAACGGGAAATACAAAGGAAAAATCCATTGGAACACAAAGCTAGATCTCAAATATTATAAATCCACATAAATAAATATTGCTAGGTCCGACTCTCACTTCAAAGCCTTATCGCAGTGCTCCTTTGATTTCTGAAACACCGATACCTTCGATCTCTGATTGGCGATATCACACAATCAAATATAAACACATCAACATTCCAATAACCACCAACCCTTAACCCCTCTGATTGCAATTAGTGATACGATCTCCGTTGTTGATCAACTATATGATCCAACGGTCCACACTTCATCGGAACATCGCAATCACTCTTTGTAACTTTCCAAGGTTCGATTTCAATGTCTCCAAAAGGATTCCACTGATACGAATTAATCCTAGCCATTGATCTTAAAGATCTAACGGTTCCTATGCATCACTCTTCACTTCTCTTCTCATTCCTTTTTACTTAGAATTTATGCTATTTCTTCAATTCTTCTGTGGTTTTGGTTTTCTTCAAAGGTTTCGACCTTCTACTATTTCACTGCGCACTCTTCCTCTTGGCTTAACTTCACATGCTACTTTGATCGATGTCACCTCAGAGAAATTTTTGATCTTTGAATGGATTAGAAGATCCATTGTAAACCTCTATCTCATTCTTCTCCACTACATAGTTGTTCATAACTCTGCCTTCTCCTTCCGCTGAACAACTTCCTCTGAACTGAACTCCTCTGCGAATTCTCGCTTCCCAACTTCTCCAGAGCTTCACTCTGATCTTCCACTGGATTCAAGGATCCCTTTATGATTCCTTTAAATCATTCTACTCCTTTGCGTGTCCTTCAGAATTATGCCTGCAACCCTGTTACAGAACCTACTAATTCACAAGTAATTCATTCATGAAATAATCGTTTCACACACTGAAATAGTCAGGAATAAACCTTTGTATATATAAGTATAAATAAAAAATTACATTCGAGACTATGCGTCTCACATAGGCCTGATTTTCAACTATCAGTGGCCTCCTCCTTTCACTCTACCTGTGGGCTTACATTTATACTGGAAAGGTTCTTTGAACTAATTATGGTTCAAATCCTATATTTACTGAACTAACCCCTAAATGTCCTCTATCCTCTATGTCCACTTCTAATCTCCATTTAATTCCTAAGAGCTTTCTCTCGTTCCTTGAATAATGAAACTATTTTAAGAGTCCTAATTGACTTTTACCTCTTTTTTCTTTATTAACCACTCATGTTCTCATTTATTCGAGAGCATTTACAACTTCCTCTCATTATCTAATTAATTCCTATTCTATGCAATCAAAAGCCTAATATTACATTAATTCATCGCTTAGGAATCCAACTTCCTTAAAATACATGACCCCCTATGTGTACTTAATTACAATGATTTTATCTTGGGTTGAATGCTCCTGTATCACTCGGCCTCACTTCCTCCCTCTCGGATCATGACTTGAGGAAGGAACCCTTAAGCAACCCTAAAAACACAGATTTCTAGTTATTTTATGAGCTTTGGAGTTTGTTGTCTTTAAAATAGTATTTGGTTAGTTTTTCAAGGTAGGATTCCATTGTCATATTTGTCATCTTCATTTTTGTGGTAGATCTCATCCATGCTTTCATTCCTTTCAACAACTTTCCTCATGCATAATGTACGCAGTTAGTTCATTAATTCCGCTTTTCTAGTTTATGAGAATGTTTCTTGATTACATAAATTTTTGGAAGATTTAGATGTTTTATGTAGAGCAGGTTCTTCAAGAGGAGATTAAGACTTCATAAGCTAGTAGCTACCTTCGACTCCATCCACCTTAGCCATCCCTTTTTTTCACCATCACCTTCACTAGTTTTCATCATTTTTCATAGAAATTCTTCCGAGCACATTGAGTGAATCCAACTATCTACTATCTTTGATGTTGACTTCTGAGTGATCCTAGACCTTCTCCCACTCCATTGCACCCATAACACACCTTTCCTAGGCCTTCCATCACCTCCAACACCTCACATTTTGCTCTCGATTCTATCCTATAGGTTTATAGGGAATCTTGTAGGTTTCTAGTACATCCTGTAGGTTTTCTTGAAATGGCCTGTGTTAAGGCAGAGTTGATGGGAAACCTTTAGGAAGTCACCGAAATCCTCCCAAGGGACTTTCACACTATTCAACCATATCATAACCATTCCATTCATCGTCAGACATCCTTAATTCACCTGCCACATCAAGAAAAGCAATTAGTTTACATACTTGATTTTCCATAAAAAGACAAAAAGGAAAAAACAACTTTAATTCAGTCTCTTTACTTACACATTAGTGATGTTTGATGCTTTTTTTTTTTTTTTTTTTTAACGATATCGGTTACTTTCATATTATAAAACCCAAAATCCAAGTTCTGTTACATAGGAATCGGAGATTAGAGCAGAGAGGATCAAAACTGGGTGCGCAGACCCATTTTCCTCGATTCTGCCTTTGTGATGACTAAAATTGAAAAGGTAACGGCTATATTGCCTTACATAAGCGCCTCCTAACCAACAAAATTTGCAAACCATAGGAAAATTTGGTTCATGTTGATTTAGCATTTCTGTAAAACATAGTTTCTTAGTGGTTAATTAGGAAATGGTGCGATTTAGCATTACATGTCGACCTTCTCCATTATTGCAGTAGAGTAGCTCTCTCTTAGAATAGATTTTCCTTTCTTCCATCAAATAATAAAGCTTCTTCTGACTCCATAGAATTCTATCTTCAAACCCTAGTGGTCTTTCGCTAGATGAACAGTGACAACAGGTAGAACCATCACTTTTACTTGTGTATACAACAATTTCACCTCCAATTTTGTACGAACCCCAGGTTGATAAAGTAAAGTTGGTGGCCTGGGAGTTGCACCATCTTTGCTACAATACTGGTGCTCATAAAACATGCCCTTAAAATCTTGTCGACCCTCTTTGTTTATCCATCTGTACGTGGATGCAAAGTTGTATTGAAGGCTAACTTTGTACCCAGACCTACAAACAACTCTTTCCAAAACCTAGAAGTGAACTTGGCATCCCTATCTAACACAATCTTCTTCAGAAAATGATGCAACCTCACTACATCTTTGATGAATACCTATTCTACATCATTAGTTAAACAGGTAGACTTGATTGGAATGAAGTGTGCTACCTTTGTCAACATGTGAGCCACAACCATGATAGAATCATGTTTTATAGATGTCCTCGACAAACCTGTAATAAATTCCATGGAAATGACCTCCCATTTCCACTCTCAAATCAGAATAGGTTGTCGTAATTCACCTAGATGCTTACACTATGCTTTTATGAGTTGACAATCCAAGCACCTAGCCACAAACTCTACCACTTCTTTCTTCAAATTGGGCCAATAGTATAACTTCTTCATCATCGCCAATGTCTTATGGTATCATGGGTGACTTGAATACGGTTTTCCATGAAATTCTCTTAGGATAAGCTTCTTGAGCTCACTGTTGTCCTACACATAGATCTTGTCCCTAAATCTAACCAAACCATCTACTATGAGACGATATGCAACATCCTAATCACCTGTACCCTATTGCAACCTATGCATAAACTCCCCGTACATATCATCCTATTATCCTTCATATAAGATCCGATCTTGTAAATCTCTGCCATAAAAGTTCATAGTTTCTATATGATTTACCTATACTCTCCTGCTAAGAGCATCTCCAACCCTATTCTCTTTACCTTTAATGTACTTGATCTAAAATTCAAAATCAATGATCGTGTCTAACCATCTAGCTTGTCTGGCATTCAAGTCAGGTTGGTCAAAGAGATATCTCAATCCACTGTGATCTCCTTCCAAGGAGATAATCTTTCCATATCTTTAGTGCATGTATGATCATTGTAAATTGAAGATCATGACACATAGTTCTTCTTGTGCTAATTTATTTTCTTTGATTCATAGCATACTACTTATCCTTCATGCATCAGGACTCTGTTTGGTCCCTATAATATAGTGATTCCCCCATTACTATTGTCATTGTAGCCCTTATTGGTATTGATGTGCCCATATTTTCCTCATATTGTTATTATTATTTCCCATAGAAGCCCACTATTTTTATTGTTGTGCCCTTATATTATTATTGTTATGTCGGCTTTGATTATATTGTGACCCCTTAGACTCCTATATAGAAATGAGGTTTTGTCATTTGTATCATCCAATAAGTGTTCATTTTTGTAATGTAAAGGAGGTTTCCCCCTCGAAGAGGCTGATTTTGAAGTCTTTGATCTATCTTTTCTTCTATTTTGTGATTTGGCTTCATAACCATTAGTATCAAATATTTGGATTCTAGAGTTTTGCTGCTTCAAATAGGTCATCGTGGAATTTTCACTATAACTTTTTTTCTACGATGTTTCAGAAGGTAAACATCAAACCCATTTGAGCTGAAATCTTGTTGAACCTTGAGTACGAAGTTCATATATTGTCTCACTATAATTTAGGAGATATGATCAACGAAAGGTAGGGTTTTTGTAGGATCCCGAGTTATATCTCAAACATGTGACCTCGAGAAAATCATCACAACTTTCTTTCTGAGCATTAGATTGAAATTTTGTAAAACTTTACAAATATCAGACAGACTTTATCCTTTTGTGTTTAAGTTTCATGTTCGAAGGTCGAAATAGCGACACATAGAACTTTGTACAAGTATGCTCTATTGAACAGTCTATATTTAGGTCATCGTGGAATATTTGGAAAAGTGCTTCCTTGCAGAATCCAATATGAATCAGACTTGTGGGGTTGGAAAGAGAACTCAGAGGGATACTAGAGGAAAAAATTTCAGACCTTGGATATCCTAAATCACATAGATAAAACAGATTCAATGTCGAGCTCCGACAAAGTGAAAAATGTTGCGTAGTTTTTTTTTTTTTTTATTTTGCATATGTTTGGTTTGAAAAATTAGTTTGAAGTAATTCAAAGGGCATAGTGAAGAATAAGTATCATTAACCGATGCCCCAAAGAAATAAAATGGAAACACCTAGTAAGAAACCTGAAATCTATAGCATGACTCATGAAGAAGAGGAAGAAATGCAACATGATATATCAAAATTATGAGACCAATTGCAACAAAATTCACTCTCACAAAAAGTAACATATTCTAATATGGATGGTTTAAAGAAAGGTGTGGAAGCTAATATGGATGGTTTAAAGAAAGGTGTGGAAGCTAAAGTGGATGGCATGGAAGATAATATGGATGGCATTGAAGCTAAGATGAATGGTGTGGAAGCTAATATGGATGGTATAAAAGAAAAACTTAAAGAGAACATGGAATATTTGAAGATAGATTTGACATAGTTGCTATAATAAATGCTTACTAATGGTGAAAGTGTAGTAAAGGGAACTCATGATGAGAACAAAAGAAATGTTAATAATCATTTCATAAACTCTAATGTTGGATTGAAGACCCACCATGTTCCAAATATCGATATGAGGAAGTTTGATGCCAAGGATATCATAACATGGATACTACAGATCGAGCAATATTTCAATCTCCATAATGTGAAAAACAAACAAAAGGTATGCATTGTAACTTTCTATTTGGAACCAAATTAGTTTGTATGGTATTCATGACTTTGCTTTCATAAAAAAATTCTCACTTGGGCAAAGTTTATGGAATAAATGATAGCACATTATGAGGATACAAAAAGAAACACTTTTTTTAGCCAATTAATAAATCTCAAACAAAAGGGTTCAATGATGGAGCACATTGAGTACTTCCAAAAATTGAATATAAGGGTAAAAGATATTCTAGAGGAGCATAGGATCAATGTGTTCATAGGTATTTTAAAGGATAACATCTGACATGAGGTTCTCATTTGGGAACCTGATTCATTGGAGAAAGCATTCAGGTTTGTAAGAAAAATGGAAAGAAAAATTATGGCAACAAGGAATCCTACCACTCACAACTATAAAGATGGAAGTGTTGCTGCTCCTAGCCTTCCGTAACCTACAAGGTTGACACCACGAAAATTGGAAGAAAAAAATAAAAATGGCTTTGTTACAATTGTGATAGAAAACATAGTAAAGGTCATAAGTGTGTTGAGAATAAATTATTTTACATAGATTGTGAAGAGGAGGATAAAAAGAAACAAGAAATGTCAAAAGAAGAGTATATACACTAGGAACAAACCATAGAGAATGAAGAGATGAATCCAACCATATCTTTTAACGCATTGGCTGGAATTAGCACTCCTCAAACTATCAAGATAGAACGACATATCAAGAAGAAAAAGGTAATAGTGTTAATTGATTCAAGCAATACCCATAAGTTTATTCATTATAAGATAGCCAAGGAACTAAATTTCTTCCTATATCTAACATGAGAGTGTCAAGTGATGGATGCAAGTGGAGGAACAATGAATTTCTCTAGAAAGTGCCATAATATCAAGCTATCCATGGGAGAATATGTATTGAATAGCTCAATGCTTTCCATTCCAATGGGTGGTGTTGATGTTGTACTATGAGTCCAATGGCTACAATCTTTGGGTATGATAGCTTTTAATTTTCAAGAACTTTTCATGAAGTTATTTTCGGAAGGAAAGGAAGGTGATTAAGGGGTATCACAGGAAAACTGGAAAATATAATCAGATGTAATGGAATGAAAAAACTTCTAAAGAAAGAACACAAGGTGTAATTGCAAAATTATGTTCCTTAGAGGTTCCCACATCGAAATCATATATTTATCCATATCCCCAAAAATTCATGGACAATCATTCAAAGGTATTTGAGACTCCTAAAGGCCTCTCACTTGTTCATGATCATTGTCATGCTATTCATTTGATTCTCAGAAAAGTTCCTTGAAACATTAGACCTTACAGATATCCCTATGGCCAAAAGAGTGAAATTGAAAGTGTGGTTGCAGAAATGCTAGAGGCTGGTATAATTTAAACTAGTCAAAGTTCTTTCTCTACTCTATTTGTATTGGCAGAGAAGAAGGATGGTTCATGGTGCATGTGTCTGGATTATAGGGAGCTCAACAAGCTCACTATTAAAGATAAATTTCCCATTCTTGTCACTGATGGATTATTGGATGGATTGTATGGATCAATTTATTTCACCAATTTGGATCTTCATTCATGATATCATCAAATTAGAATGAAGACTGAAGACATTCTCAAAACAACATTTAGAACTCATGAGGGTAATTATGAATTTTTGGTCATGCCTTTTGGCCTTACCAATGCATCTTCTACATTTCAAGGTTTGATGAATTCCATTTTAAAATCCTTCCTTACAAAATTTGTGTTAGTATTTTCCGATGCTATACTAATCTACAACAGGTCTTGGAAGGATCGCATTCAACATGTTGATAGGGTGCTCAAACAATTGGAGGAGAAACAATTATATTAAAAAAGATCCAAATGTTTCTTTGGAGTATAAGAGGTGGAATATCTAGGTCATATTGTATCTCATGAAGGTGTTATAGTAGACCCTAGCAAAATTAAAGCCATTAGGGAATGGAAAATCCCCACATCCATAAAGCATCAGTGAGGATTTCTTGGGTTGACAGGGTATTATCGCAAGTTTAATAAGAATTATGGGAGAATAAAAGCACCTCTAACAACAATATTGAAGAAATATGTATTTTCATGGAATCCAGAAGTAACAAAGGCCTTTGAACATCTTAAATGTGCCAAGCACTAGTCTTAGCTATGCTGGACTTCAAAAAACCCTTTTCTGTGGAATGTGATGCCTCAGGAAATGGAACTAGTGTTTTCTTAATGCAAGAAGAAAGACCCATTGCTTTCAAAAGTCGTCCAATCAAAGGAAAGTATTTACACAAAGCTATTTATGAGAAGGAAATGCTAGCAATACTACATGCACTTAAGAAATGGCGACCCTACCTAATGGGAAGGAACTTCAAGGTAAAAATGGATCATGAGAGTCTTAAATACTTTTTAGAACAATGATTATCTTCATAAGAGAAGAAAAAATGGGTCATAAATATGTTGGGTTATGACTTTGAAATCATATACAAAAAAGGGAAGAAAACTGTTGTGGTAGATGTACTCTCAAGAAAGGATGAGGATGTGGAAGCATTTCTTTGTGTCATTTCTATTATCCAACCAAATTGGATAAACAAAGCAAGGGATGAATGGAATAATGGTGAAGAAGTGTGGGCACTCATTCAAAAGATACAACAAGATCCTAGTACACCTTATACAGTTAGCTAGAAAAATGATTCGTTATGGTACAAAGATCGCTTATACCTATGTAATAATTCTGAACTAGAACAAAAGATTGTTATGGAATTGCACACCTGTCCCTTAGGAGGGCACTCGATATTTTTAAAAACTTACAACAGGATTAAGAAGGATTTCTTTTGGGATGGCCTTAAATATGATATTCAAAAGTTTGTGGCAGAATGTTTGGTTTGAGAATAAAATAAGGTTCAAACACTTAAGACCCCAAGTTTATTACAACCTTTATCCATTCCAAGCCAACATTGGGAAGAGGTTTCATTGGAATTTACCACAGGTTTACCCAAGTCCAAAGGAAAGAGTGTCATCATGGTGGTAGTTGAAAGAATTACCAAGTATGCGCACTTTTGCGCATTATCTCATCCATTTAAAGTCAATACAATTTCTACTGCATTTATGGAAACAATTCAAAAGCTACGTTGAAATCAAAAGATTATTGTAAGCAACAGAGATCACATTTTCACTAGAAATTTTTGGATAGAATTATTTTCTTGCCTTGGTACTCAGCTAGCTCATAGCTTATCTTATCATCCTCAATCTGAAGGGAAAACTGACATAGTAAACAAATGTTTAGAAGGATATTTTTGTTGCTTTGTATATGATAAACATACACAATGGGTCAAATGGTTTCCTATGGCTGAATGGTGGTATAAAAATTCCTTCAATACTATAGCAAAAATTACCCCATTTATGGCACTTTATTGATATCATCCACCATCCATCACATCATATTTAAGATAAAATTCTAAGGTTCAAGAAGTGGAAGATCACATTGAGCATCAACAAGAAGTTCGCCAACTCTTAAATGATAACCTCACTTTGGCGCAGAATAGATTGAAACAACTGGCAGATCAACATCACAGCGAAAGAAGTTTGGATGTAGGTGACTGTGTATTTCTACAACTACAACCATATAAACAAATGTCCCTCAAGAAATCTAAGAAGGATAATAAATTATCACCAAAGTATTATGGTCCATACAAGGTGTTGCAAAAGATTTGTATTATCACATACAAATTGGAGCTTCCTGTAGCTTCCTGAGTGCACCCAGTTTTCCATGATTCATGCTTAAATAAGGCTATAGGTGACAAGTTCCCAGTTCAAGCAATATTTCCAGAACTTGATGAGGAGGGAAAAATCATATTAGAACCTGAAGAAGTCACTTAAACATGAACTCAACAACTACAAAATCGATCAATTTTGGAGTATCTCATTAAGTAGAAGAACTTACTCGTTGAATATTCCATGTGGGAGGTGTTGGGGCAAAGTGATTGCCTATCATTTAATTTTTCAACCTGGGGGTTTTGTAAAGTTGTGAAGCATCCGTGCATTGTATGTGCTAGAAATTGCCTTTTAGTTTAGATCAATCTAACTACAAAATAATGACAACCAATTCATCTAATCTATGAAATCAAATAATGAAAATGAAATTCAACTAACCTGTGAAATAAAAAACACTAATGTATACGTAGTTACTCCAGCATTCAATTATGAAGTGTTACCTTCTTCAGATGATGTGTAAGAAACTATTTATACTTTAACTTCTAATATCTTAGAAAAGAAAGTAGAGTGTGCATAAAATAATTCAGTAATTGCATGCATCAAATATTCAACCATTCAATCTTGAAATATGATTAAATCAATTTCTTAGAATGATATTTAGGAATATCAGTTAATAAGTGAGGATCTTAAAAGCAAATGTAAAAGCATGAAAAAGTACAACTCAATGATTGCATAGGTTGAACACTCAATCATCCAATTTGAAGTCACCTTCTTGGCTTGATCCTTTATTCAATTATACAATGAATTGATAGTTTGATCTAATAAAGTAAATAACAGAACATGAAAGAAAACTAAATAACTATGAGCCATTTCCTCAAACTTAATCCAATTAGAAAATACATAAATCTTCCCTATTGAAATGTTTTTAGAAAAGCAAAGATTACACAACCATTCTAAAACTAATACTAAGAAAGAAAATGAGCTTTAATCTATAAAAAATTAAATCTCACAATCATTAGATGGCCATTCCAATGGTGTATGAGGATGGCAAGTGAAGAAGCTCAATATACAAGCAAAACTAAATCTTCAAATCTCCAAGTATAAGCTGCAAATTCTCTATTAAAAACATGAGCATCTCCCCAACTTGACACATGCCTTTCAAAGGAGAAGGCTCTCCTATTTATACAAAAACATAAGAAGCTACCCTATTTAATGAAGTTCCACTAAAATCTCATATAGTTACAACGAAATAGCTCATAATGAGACACATATCCCCTAGTTGTCTCATATAGTTCTAATCCAAATAAGAAATGATGAGACACGTCATAGAGTTACAATCCAAACATGACACATATCCTTCTTTGACCTTTATCCAAATCTCCTTTGAAGGGAATTCGAATTTGAGCATTGGAGGCTACATAAGTGTGCCTTGGAAACTTCCAAATGACCTACACATGTCATGAAACTCAAGTCACATATATAGATTCATGAAACCATGTTAATTTCCTCGTTTTGAATCATAAATTCACTTTAAACACATAAAATAAATAACTTTGGTAAATAAGGATCCTAACCCATATATTTATGAAAATGGTGGCTAATGAAATATTATACGGTTATGGAGTTGCGACATGTGAGTGAAATGGTGGCGATAAAGGTGAAAGTGGATGTCATTTTAAAGACATTTTGGAGGCCCAACATACCCCCAACTAGAGTAATTGCATGTCCTCATAAAAATATTGCATTAATTCCTTTGATTTGCTCACAACGTCTTTGCTTTTGAATGAACCTGGCTTATATCATATGTCCTTAAAGTTTGCATTTGACAATTTTATTTATTTTTGCAAAGTATTCCTTGTCATAGATTGAATTGCAACATGTTTGGTTGGTTCTTGTGTTCCAACCAAATTATAATTGGTATTGGTTCTTGTGTTTCAATACCTTGTTTCTTTTTGTTGCAGCAGGATTCATTGAACATATTTAAGAATGCATATTTAAAATCAGCCATATAGCGTGCTCTTAATTTAGACATTATTTGAAAATCATATAAATTTTTCAACCATAATGCAATCATAATTGATTAGGACGAATATGTTAGTATGAAATGAAAATGTGTGATGGTGTATGATATATGAATATGAAATGATGTCCCTTCCCCCCAACTAAAGATATGACAGTGTGAAAGAGGAAGTGAAGAATTTCCCAAAGTTACAATTTTAGTATTTTAAGGAATTGCATGACTAAAAATTAGAAAACCACATATCTTCACTTACCTTCAATGTGCATGAGTTATGGAAATTGAAGAGTGTGGCTGCTTCTGGATCATGGAATGAAATGTAGAATTTTTCTGCTTCTTTGTTGCATAAATGGTGAATGAGGTTGTGAAGTGGATTCTTTATTTCTGCTGCTAAATCTATTGTATTTGCTGCAAAATGCTGAAATGATATAGCCTTCAATCACTATAAAACTGGTGGTATGTTAGGATATTCCGACACATAAGAATAGTTAAGTTCAACTTGGTCTAGTATAGAGTTAGGTTAGCGTTAGGTAAAGTGTGTTTCTTTACCGTTGTACATTTTGTAACTTACAATCCGACGGTCACGATATGTAGTGATCCGACGGTTCATTCTCTCCTCGGTATTACCGACACTTGATCCGTGGCTTGACACGCGATTGGTCCATGAATTCTATTTAAAGCGCATGGAGGGTCATTTGTAGGTTCACCGTGCATGAGAGAAGCTTATGTAAATTTTCATTCTTTTATTAATAAATTGACTGTAGTAGCCACGT
>APFE030500806.1:0-23767 GCA_000404065.3 Pinus taeda | reverse complement strand
GAAAAAGCAGACCGCTCTGATACCACTGATCTGGATTTAAACAGGAACGCAACAAATTACAGAGATAACCATAAACATAGATATGCAGCGGAAATAATACTTCATTTCATTGATGTAAAATATTGAAATATGCTTACAAACAGTAATGGAAGTAAACCAGCTAGGTGATGGTAGCTTATCTCTGAGAAGAGATGTGGTGGCTACATGCCTCTCAATTGTGTTACAATGAGGCTTGAAGGCCTGTTTATTTTTGAGAAACAATGGAAAACACTTCACATCCCATAACCTAACCCTAGAAGATGAAACGCCAAATTGTGGGCCCCGTTTTGGGTAAGTTGGTACATCAACTTCCTCGGATCGTAACTTTGGCATATGATCTCTATTTGATGCGTACAATAGCTCGTTCGAAATATCTATCTGAGCACTACAACTTGTTGACCCCATATATCCCAAAAAATGTCGTTTAGGGCCTCAAAATGGCTCCGGAAGTTCAAGACCCGAAAAACTGCTAAAAATAGTAAGTTGTGCTACAATTAAGGAAACTGACAATGCTAAGAGAAACAATGGTGGCGTTCTAGGTGGACTTGGCAGGTGGCCACTAGTATCCACCTAGATCAACTTCCCACCTTTGTCTAGATGCAAACAAGGGTTCCTCCTTAATCTCTTGGAAGTACTCCTTTCCAGCTTGTATAATATCTGTGTGAAGTGGCCCCAATTGACCCACAATGCCATCTCGCTTCATGAATTCCTTATGTCTGACTGAGAGGTAAAGGGGTTTCGTTTGTTCCCTTCTCACCCATAGGTTGACTCCTTCTTCACGATTCCTAAAAGTATTGTGAGACTTGGCCCACTTTTGTTGATTGGTAGCAAAAGAGAGAAATGCCTGGAGTTGTACATCCCCTATGAAGGGGCCAGGGTTGTTGTCTTTGTCGTCTTCCAGAAAGAAATTGTGCATATAAAGTTCACAGAGGAGGCATTGTACTTTCTCATCCTATTCTCTAAAGCATTTGAGGAAGTCCATGGTAGTTTTTATTTCCATAGACTTCCCAGCCTTAACAGCTTTGACTTTCAACAGGAGGTATCTCTCTAGGAGGAATAAGGCATAATTTACAGCAGGGGCTCTACATGAGAGGGTTTCCAAATAAAGAGAGAAGACAATGTCCAACTACTCTTTAGGCTTCTATAATTTATCCCATGCTTTCTCAAACTTTTTTTGCTCAACCTTTTACTAAGAAAAGGTCTCGTCTTCAATTATTGTAAGTGCCTCAAACTTTTTATTTAACTCTCGATGTATCTACAGGGACACTACCTCCTCCTTGTATTGGGCTAATTCCTACTGAAAATTTAGTAGTTCATTCTACAGTCTACTAATAAATGCCTCCCCTACTAGGGGGATATAAGCATGTGTCTCCTATGTTTGGGTTTCTCCATCTTAGGTTTCCATGGGATCGGTCTGAACAACAGCTTCAACTGCCTCTTGAATCATGCAATGACTAATTTGAATGTCCTCTTTAGCATCTATTTGAAAAATAGTATCCACGATAGGGTAGTCTGTTTGGGTGTCCTGTGAGAAAACACAGGGGTCTTTAGTCTGAATTTCAATGTCTTTTACAAGACATGGCTTTGTCTAAGTTTCCTTTGGACATGCCAAAGAATCCTTAGTTTAGGTTTTAGAATCCTTTCCAGAACATTGTTCTGTCTGTGTGCTTATGGTATCTTTTTCTACTTTCAAATTCTTGGCTCTAATGGATTCTTTTAACCACTGCCTTAACTTCCCAATTATTCGCTTTTGTTTTCTGTACTTCTTAAGCATTTTTTTGACCCTATCCTTCTAGGACTTCTTTATTACAGGACTTCCAACTGGTGGTGGGTTGACCGCATTGTCCTTTGGTTCCTATACATTTGATATTGCGTTCACATCAGGGAGGGTTCCAACTGGAACTATATCTCTCGATGGAGCTTCACCTTCTAGCTCCTCTTTGTCATGGATTTCGTTTTCAAGAGATCCCAATAAAATGGTGTCTCCTGAACAATTGTCATTCTCCTCGTTTTCTTCTAGGTGGACCTCATCCTCAAAGTACTTAGAAAAAATAGTATCGCCTGGTTGATCTACATCTCCCAGGGTTTCATTTGCAGGATTTTATTCAGCTAGGAGGACCACTCGACCAGTGTCTGTTGTATAATTTTCTTCTCTACTGACTTCCTCTTCATGTACCTCTGCTTCAAGGAGTTTTTCCACATAAGGGATTGTTTCCCTTTGTTCCTCCACGAAATCAGTGAATGGCAGGGTTTTCTTAGGACCACGGCTGTCAATAGGGGCAGACTAGTCAGGGGTATAATTTCGTTCTTCAACATTCTTGGATTGTTCTCTACCCTCACCAAATATTCCCATGTTTTCCAATACCTTGACTACTTCCTCCGCATAGTCTTACAAACGAGATTTTTTCGGACTTGGAGGTGGTGTGTGGGATGGTCCAGCCTCATCTATTTGAATTAGGATACGTTGTTAGGCTCTCACTCTCGTAGAGCGCCTACATTTTGCTAGGTTCATGTGCATAGAGGAATTCTTTATTTTCGGTGTCCTTCTCGGACCTGGGGTTTTTGGCCCTTGTTGTAAAAGGATGAATCCCTTTTCCTATTCGCACCAGTTTCTCACCTGGATCCTAGAATACTTCAACTGCATTGTGCAGAAGGATGTGTTTCTCTGTCCATTTCGTCCCCTCTGCTGGAATTCCAGTGACTTTGGCTATGACCGCTTTAGAGACCATTATACTTTTGCCTCTTACTACTGTGTTGTCGTTCTGCAAATTCTGTAGAAATTCCAATGTTAGCTCCTCATGAAATCCCTGCAATCTATTTAGATATTGCACTCATCCTACGTGCTTGAGAATTGCACAGACTTGATATGATACCATAAGCACTAGAGATTCATTCTAGATAGCTCTTCGTCCCATGGTTTTTGTACCTATGATTGCTTCACTTGGATGCAATTGTTTTACACTTCTACACTTGAAAACAACAACAGAGAATGTTACAACAATTAACAAAGAAATGACGATGTTTTGAGAATTATTATCATATTTAGTTGAGTCATTTATCCCATCAACCACACTTAATGCAAGATCATGAGTCTGCATGCCAACCATAATGGTTGTCATCCTTTCCCCAATCAGAAATAATTGTTAATTATTACGCATTCATAATCATCATGCAGTCCTTACCCAGAAGTTAACTCAAATGATTATCACACAATTATCCATAACTGTCACACATTCTGTGCATATGCATATTGTCCCCTCTCTGATGAGAAAATGGCATCCACATTCTTTAAGCATGTGAAAAGCAAGTGAAAGCATTGAAAATCCATAAATGCCGACAACCAATCCAAAAAACAACGTGCTAATCGATAAGGCAATTAAAGTAATACATGTCATTGGATGTGAAATAGACGAAAAAATTAAAATAGAGATTTTAATTCATTGTGTCAAAAGATTTTCACTATAAGCGGTATTAATAACAACAGCATAATCGACGATATGTATTAATGACTATCGTAAAATGATTGGACAATTAGAATATAATGAATATATAACATAAGTTACCGTGCAGGTCAACTTGTAAGAGTGTTGTTCAAAAGGAAAATTCCCTTTAGAAACAAATCCATAGGTGGTAAGAGCTAGAGAACATTTGGCAGTGTAAGATGATACTTCAATACCACAAGTAGAGTCGTTGTTGCCAATAGGTGTTCATAGCCTCGACAAGGTTGCTTTTTAACCCCACAAATGAGCAAATGCCTCCTTTTAGTATATAGATGGTTCTTCTTTTCTTGTCATAAAGAGACCACTATCCTAGCATGGTGACCAGATGATCATAGTGCCATTCACCAAGATATAACAAAGTGATCAGGCTGGCTCGTGAGGAGACCCCCTCTCCTTCTCACAGTTTTAAGCATCAAGAAGTTTATTACCTTGGTTGGGTGGCCAAATTGAAATGTCACCTGTTACATCCTTATGATCATGGTAGGTTGGCTTGAGATGATACCCCATATCCTCTTTAAGACAATGTTTGATTAATTTTCATATGTAATTATTTCCATTTTTTTTTTTTATTGTAAAAAGAGGGAGCCTCATTTACTCCTTAAGAGCCAGGGATGGTGTAAGAAGTAAAAAGATGCCAATGAAAGTTTATACTTTTATCCCCATATCATCACGTCAATGAGATTTTTCCATTTGAAAGTATAAACATAAGCTAGCATGGTTTGAAAATAATGAATCATTATGTGTCCAAAGAAGAGATGTTCAGCCAGTCATTATAAAGATACCCTGTATCAACTTTTGAGTAATGATAACCATCAAAAGGCTCCATAGGTCATAATTGTAATGCCATTACTATTTTTCCTTATATCAGGAACAAATCCATTCAAATGGTGTTTATTCACAATACAAAGGAAAAAAGGAGATGGCATAATGACCATCCATTAAAAAATTCACAATTTATTCTATTTAAAAAGACAAAAAGTATTGTTCAACGGATTGAACAACAGAAATTAAAAGAAAAGACCAAAAAAACACGCACAAGTGTTGTTCAATCGATTGAGCAACAATTGTTCAATTGTTTGAACAACAAAGATCACAAACGCAAAAGTGTTGTTCAATCAATTGAACAACAATCGTTTAATCATTTGAACAACCAAAAATCACAAAATTTTAAAAGTGTTTTTCATTTGATTGAGCAAAAATCGTTCAATCGTTTGAACAACCAAAAAAAAAAAACTGCAAAAGTGTTGTTCAATCGATTGAACAACAATCGTTCAGTCGTTCGAACAACCAAAGAAACAAAAAACGCAAGTGTTGTTCAATTGATTGAATCACAATCGTTCAATCATTTGAACAGTGAAAACCAAAACGAAAAAGTGTTGTTCAATCAATTGGGTAGCAATTGTTCAATCATTTGAACAACAAAATTAATAAAACAAAATTGTGTTATTCAATCGATTGAACATCAATCGTTCAATTGCTTGAACAGCAAAATCAAGATATGCAAAAGTGTTATTCAATCGATTGAAAAGCAATCGTTAAATCATTTTAACAATAAAAATCGCAAATTGCAAATGTGTTGTCCAATCGATTGAACATCAATTATTCAATTGTTTGAACAACAAAAATAAAAAAATGTAAGTGTTGTTCAATCAATTGAACAACAATCGTTCAATCGTTTGAACAAAAAAAAAATAAAAATGTAAAAGTGTTGTTCAATCAATTGAACAAGAATCATTCAATCAATTGAATAACACTTATCAAACACACAAAGCAATAAAAATTCTCATATTTACATGGTAATTCCTATTCTTAATTGCAATCAATAAAAAATAATATATACATTATTTACAATTTTAAAGAAATCTCATTTTTTGAAAGAAAAGTTCTTGGGTCATCACTCCCTGTAGCTAATATTTGCATAGTGGGGTCCTCGCGCACCTTCTCGTAGAAAGACTTCTTGGTTAGTGGTTTGTGTTAGAGGCGCACTCAATGCCTGTTCACCTTAAAAGAATGGCCAGATCCGCCAATGGTAGTCAAGGTAATACTACCATTGTGATGCACTTCTTGAGTCCCATAAGGGCCTAGACATTTTGTTTACAACTTGCCCAGGAAATCCTAGAATTTGGAGTCGTCAAGGAGTGCCCAATTCCTTTTTTGAAACTGTTTCTTCTTGATAAGGTTGTCATGCCATTTTTCCCTTTGTTGCTGAATAATTGCAGTCCATTGCAAGGCAAGGATTCGAACCTCGTCTAGTTCATTGATTTGTTGGCGTCACTTGGTTTGGGATTCTGTTAGATTCAACCCCACTTCCTCGGAAATTCTTAGAGTCCTTATTTCGAATTCGATCGAAAAAATAATCTCTTTTCCGAATACAAGCTAGTGTGGAGAATATCTAGTAGTATTCCTCCAAGTCATGCGATAGGCCCACAAGGCCTCTTGAAGTCTAGCGGTGCACTCTCACTGGTGTGTTGAGACTGTCTTGGTTAGAATCACTTTAATGGCCTTATAGGTGCTTTTGACCTGCCCGTTCACTTGTGGGTGATACGGGGAAGTGATCCCGTGTGTAATATGATGGTTTCTGAGAGTGTTAGTAATCTTGTGTCCTACGAATTTCCCTTCTCCATTTGTGATCACTTCTCGCAGTAAACCATACCGCCCAAATAGTCCAAAACCAAAGTTAATCTCAGCTTCCTCTATGGCTCTCAATAAATCTACTGTTTCCACCCATTTTGTAACATAATTTGTGGCAACCAATATGTAGGTCTTCTGATTGGATGGTAGATGCAATGGGCTCACAAATTCCAAAGCCAAATGCTCGAAGGGTTCTATGGCTAGTTGGGGTTACAGAGGCATTTTATTATATTGGCCAAGCCAACCCATCCTTTGGCAGCTATCACAAGCTTGGGCATATTTCTTAGCTTCCTTGAAAATACTTGACCAATAATCACCCATTTGTAATAGCTTGTGCCCTGTCCTTCGATCTATGAAATGTCCCCCACAAGGCTCATCATGGCAAGCCTTTAGGATGTCATAAATCTCATCCTCGCAGATGCATCTGTGTATAGACATGTCGGCCCTTGTGTAAAAATGATATTCGCCTATCCAAGAGAACTAGGCACTATACTAAATGATCAATTTCCTCTCTCTTGTTGTCAAATGCCTAGGTAGCTTCCCTACTTCCAGATAATTTGCTACATATGCATACCATGGCATCTTGACTGCCACGACCAATAGATGTTCATCCAAAAATTGGTCATCTACCACCAGTGGATCATTCACCTTCGGGATTCAAGATAGAAAATTAGTAACTATGTTTTCCTTCCCTGGATGATCCTTAATAGTAATGTCAAACTCCTACAAAATAAATAGCCACCATTTTACTCGACCATTTGTGATAGGTATATTAGCTAGATACTGAATGGCAAAGTGATTGGTGTACAAAAAGACTTGGTAGCCAGTTATATAGTGTTTAAATTTATTTACTGCATAAATAACATCTAAGAATTCTTCTTCTATCACTGTATAATTAAGTTCTACAGAAGTGAGATTTTTTCTAATATAATATATAGCATAAGGTTTCATGTCCTCCTCCTGGTCAAGGATAGTGCTTATAGCTACATTTAATGCATCTGTGGATATGTGAAAAGGAAGCTCCCAGTTTAGTCCACATCGTTGAGACGAGTTTCTTTAAACTTGTAAAAGTTGTGTCACATTTTTCACACCAATTGAAATCAACATTTCCTGTTAAATCATATAAAGGCACAACAATTTGTGAGAAGTTTTTAACAAACCTACGATAACAACGTGCATATACTAGGAAGCTACATACCTTTGTTTGAGTGCAGGGGGTAGGCAGTAAAAGGATTACTTGTATTTTTGCTGGATCTACTTATATTCATGCTACAGAGATATAATGTCCCAATGTAACACCCTTGGTCATCATCATGTGACACTTGACATTTCTTAAACATAACCTAGTAGCAATGCATTGTTCTAAGACCTTTTCTAGTGTTTGCAATTCTTGGTCGAAGTCATCCCCATATGGAGTAAAGTCATCCATATACACCTTACGTCCTTCATTTATTAAATCAGCAAAGATGTTGAGTATAGCTCTCTCGAATGTAGTTAGGGAATTACACAAGCCAAATGGAAATACTCTGTATGCGAATGTACCCCAATGACAGGTGAAGGTTGCTTTGTCCTAGTATTTAGGGGTGATTTGAATTTTATTGTAGGCACTAAAACCATTGAAGAAGGAAAAGAACTGCTTCCTTGCCAAAGTATCAAGGACCTGATCAATGAATGGGAGGGGGAAGTGATCTTTCTATGTCTCCTTATTCAACTCCCGGTAGTCTACACAGATATGCCACTTCCCATTTTTCTTAGGGTCGACCACCAATAGAGATACCCATTTACTGTCTGAGATAGGATAAATGAAATTTACATCCAACAGATTATGTAACTCTTCTTTCATAAAGTCCTTGAGATGTGGATTCAATCTCTATTGAGGCTACTGGATGGGTCAACCATCCTTCTCCGTATAGATGTGGTGTGTACATAGTTGTGGGTCTATTCCTTTCATATCAGGATAATCCCACGAAAAAACCCCTTTATATTTCTACAAGACCTCTATGAGCTTTTGTTATTGATCATCATCTAGACTATCATTAATATTTAGAATCTTGTCTGGTTTGATCTCAATAGGTTTGCTATTATGAACAACAATCGTTTGAATATGTTGTTCGTCATTATCCTTCAGAGGATCCTCCATGGCTTCATTGTCAAGGATTTCTTTCAACATTTGACACTTTACATTCTTCACATTAGCTGGCTGATTTATAAAATTATTGATAACATCATCTTCAGTCTGATCTTTAAATTCTAGTGCCTCTGCTACTGTGAGTGGTTATGGATGCTTTCATCCAGGTACACTGGTGGTTGTTTACATATTTTACAATGGGCAGAATTGGCTTGGTAGGAGGATATAACACAAGATTTTTTACAGCATCCACCTTTGAAATAGTCATGGTGCCTTCTTGGTAGCCAATATAAGCATCAAATGTCGTCAGCCAAGTTTGGCCCAGAATCAGAACGTGCCCATCTAATCGACTCTTTGGGTTTATAACAAGAAAATCTACTGGATATCCTCACAAATCAACAGAAACTGTAATATCCTGTAAGGTTCCTTCTAGCCTTACCACCAAACGATGAACAAGTTCCAATAAAGTGGTGGTTGGTTCCAGGGCTATAACACCAAGTGCTTGAAAGGTTTCTATTGTTAAAATATTAATGGATGCACCCAAATCAACTAGTGTATTGAGAAAATAGCGGCCATATATCTAAACTGTCATTATGGCATTTCCAGGATCTTCATGCTTTATTGGAGTTTCCCCTCCCAAGAGTAAATAAGATAAGGTTCCCACCAATTGAATGGTGGGTGAGGATTTTTCTTTCCTCGTAGGCTTCTTTACACATAGCTCTTTGATTGTCTTAGCATAGATGGGAATGTCATGAATGGCCTAGAGGAGAGTAATTTTAATACAAAGATTTTTTAGTTCCCCTACAAGATCGAAACCTAGATAAGCAGTAGGTTTGGGTATCGTTAACCTTTCGGGGAACATGGGAGAAGTGACTGTAATTTTTTTAGGGTCTTCTTGATGATCTATCTCTTCTCCTTGCTTTACTTCGGTATTAATTATAGGAGGTGATATATGTACAGGAGGGTTTTCCAATTTTGATTGAAGGTTGGTCCCTATTTTCCTCAAGGGTGATGATACGCCTTGACTTCAATCTGAGTTCATTACATTTTTTCTCCTCAATCTCATAATCTGAGCTTTCGATAATCTGCACCAACTGGATAGGTCTATTATTAGGATTTGGATTCACCTGAGTTGGAAATTGAGGGCACAAAAGAGGTTGAGGATTTTGCTGTAATGTATATGAAGCTGATAGTGCAGGTTGAGGCCGAGGAAATGTCCCCATACGTGCATTGGATATCCCTGGAGGTTGCTAACAATTTGAAGACCAATTTAGATTTTGAGAGGTGGAGGAAGGCCACTAGGATTGATAGGGATTGCCTTGCCAAACAGGAGTAAAAGGAGAATTTGGCTAGCCATTACCTGGAAAGGATTGAGTTGGCCATGATGCCATAGGGAATGGCTAGGTTTTCCAATTTGGTTAAGGTGATTGGCCTTCCCATGATGCCAGAAGGTTCTGTTGTTGATTAAACTGTAAACAAGGAAAGAACTAGGATGCATCTTGTGACATACATGTAGGTTTAACCTGCCACTATCAATGTTGGTTCATAAAATATACCATATTTGTTTCCTTCTTTCTCTTCCTTGAATAATGCTTTCATCCTCGACAAATATGGACATTTTCAGTGGCTTGATATTTAGTACAGATAGTACATGTCTGCACTATGTCTAATGGGCATTCCCGTTGCTTTTGCTTCTTTCGCCAACGTGGACGGAAGATGGCCAAGTTTTGTTCCTCTAAGGCTTGTTTTCTTTAGCTTGTAGGACGTCCAAATACATTGTGAGAGTTCCCAGGATGCCCATTGAAATCTTCCAGGAGGTTTATGAGCACTAGTATTGCAGCAAGATACTGCAACTCTTGGGATACCATCATTACTTATCAACCCGGGGCTCGTACAAACTTGGAGATCACAGTCATATATGCACAAGTAAAAGTGAAGGTCATGTCTGTTGTCACTGTTCATCTAGCAAGAGACCCCAGGGGTTCCAAGCCACACTTCTATCAATTCATAAGAAGATTGATTCTTTGATGGAAGAAGAGAAAATCTATGCTAAAAGAGCTACTATACTACAGTAATGAGGAAAACAACATGTAATGTTAAATCACACCATATCCTAATTAACCATTCGAACAGCTACACTAAGTAGAATTGATAAATCAACACTAACCTAATGTTGTTATCTAAGTTACAGAAGTAAAGAGCATCAAACCATACTAATTTTTGAACAAGAAAGATAAACTAAATCTGTTTTCACTTTTTTTTGGGTTTTTTGGTAAAATCAAGCATGTAATTTAATTGTTCTTATGGATGTGGCAGGTAGATGGAAGGTGGTTGAGGATTGCTAGAAGGTTTATGGAGTGATTTTATGGTGTGGAAGGGTCCTAGGAGGCTTTTTGTGACTTCCTAGAGGTTCCCCATCAATTCGGCCTCAAAACAGGTCGTTTCAACAAAACCTATAGGTTGTACTAGAAACCTATAGGATGATCCTATAGGAATTACAGGAAACCTACATGATACATCTGAGAGCTAATTGTGAGGTGTTGGAGGCGTTGGAAATATGGCAAAAGGTGCGTGATGAGCGGGATAGGGTGTTAGAAGGTCTACTAACACTCAGGAGTCATTATCTAAAAGAAGAGATGCCTAGATTCACTCAATGTGTCTAGGGGAATTTCAATGAACAAGGACAAAAAGAACTAGTGAGGGTGATGGAAGAACAATAGATGGTTAACGTTGATGAGGTGGAATATGGATGTTGGTGATGAAGTCTAGAACTCCTCCTAAAGTACCTGCAATGCTTAAAACATGTGTGTCTTTCAAGAACTATGCAACAAGATACATCTTCATAAACTAGAAAAGCATGAATCAATTACCCATATTATGCATGAAGAAAGTGCTGAAGGAAATGAGAACTTGAGTGAGATCTTATTGCAAGAATAGAGTAATGGAAAAAGATGACAATGACATGAATCAAATTCTGACCCAAGACAACAAACTCCAAAGCTCATGCAAGAACTAGAAATATGTGTGTTTGGGGCTACTGAAGTGTCTCTTTCTCAAGTCATGGTCCCAGACTGAGGAAGTGAGGCTGAGGCACCTGCTAACAACCTTGTGGTGATAATTTTTCTCCTTGCTAACCTGCTAACCAAAACAAGTCACAAATGGAAGCAAACTAACATACAACCAATCTAATCTATACTGTTGTAATGGAAATGCAGCTACTTAAGAAAATGAACAATCAAACTATGAATCTATGCTAACATACATGTACAATAAATAGGACCATTGGTTACTAGGTTCGGGCCCTAAACTAAGAGATTCAGCCCTCTGAGCTAACTTAGTGCTGGCTCAAAACAAACCTCATTCTTATTATCAAAATAATGGATTACATAAAAAACACTCACAAGTCTTGCATCTCAAAAATATAGTAGAGTTTTACAATAAAAAATCTTAATCCTACAGAGGTCCTAGGCCTCTTTACTTATACTTCTGAAGTCTCTGATGAATTCCTTGAAATTAGGGAGCTCAGCTCGCAAACTTTGAGATAAACTAGTGCTTTGTCGTTTACTTGCTCGGCTACTTTCTAGTCCTCATGATTTTCCTATTTGCACTCTGAGCTGATGGAGGAATATTCGAATGGAGGGGTAGTAAATGAGGAGGATTTACCTCCTATAATTCCTCTCCCTTCTCCCATTCGAGTTTTGACCAAGGTCTTTGCCAAAATTCCTTGCTTTTATCTTTTAATCCTACATTAAATGCACATTAGATGACAAAGCAAAATATCGAACTCTAACTCATCTCATAAGCAAAATATAATCAAAAGTATGCAGTAAGTTGTGAGAATAGTTGGTTTGACTAGGTTAGGAGGTGAATTAAGGCCCATATAATTACTGAATGATGAGGCTCATCATCACCCCCCTATTGAAAGTGTTGCTCATCCTCTGAGCAACTTAGTCAATCTCCATGTCCTTCATGCCTTTGGTAGCCACTTTGACATCCAATGCCTCGTTGTGGTCTCTTCTTCTTATTCATAGAAGCCTACTTTATTTTCTACTTCTTCCCACTACCTCTTTTCCTCTTCTTCTTTTATCCCTTCTAGCATCCCTAGGAGTAGTGGCGAACTGAGCTTTTGGCCTATCTAATTGAACTTCAACCTATGCATTGATTTCTTATACATAGGTGTCTTGTTGAGTGCCTCTCTCAACCTTTTAGGGGAGTGATATTCCCTGATCTTCAAGTTGTGTGGTAGTGTGTTCCATCTCCTTAGGCACACATGTATAATATCATCTCCTAGCAGCCTAAACATCTCCTCAAAATGTGAAATTTCTTTCTCTTGGGTAGCAATATATCTAGGTTCCAACTTATGATCATTTGCAATTAAATTATGGGTGTTGATTATGACCATGGGATTTTATTGTTCATCTCTGATGAAAAGAGGTTCATTTTTCTCTCTCACCAATATTCTTTTCATCTCTGCAGCCCTTGACGCCTCATGGTTCATCCATGTTGCCAAAGCCATTAATTGTAGATCTTCTAGCTTATCGTTACAGTCCCAAACATTCATGTCTATGAGGACCATGTTGTGCAAGTAAAACTCAGCCATTTTGGCCCTATCCTGTAGTGTACTTTGATCACAAAGATCAATAAACTACCTGTAGTCCCAAAATGGCATGGTGCCCCTTTGTGCTAGTGTTTTAATCTGAAACTACAACCATTGTTCTTTGAGGTAGAGAGCATAGGATTTAGCTGGCATCCTACATTGGATCGCCTCCAAAGAGAGGTTGGCCATACATGCTAGTTGGTTCTCCTTTTCTTATAGCTGTCCTCTTAGCCATGCATTTTCCTTCTCAAGTTGATCCCTCATTATTTCTTCTCTATCCCTTAAGACACTTGGCTCTTTTCCCATTTCTTTCAGCTTCTCTTCCATGTGCCCAATGTATTCCACCCCTTTTGACTTGGTGATTTGCATCCATCGGTGGGTTTTGTCCCTCTCCTTCTCAAGTTCGAAAAATAATGGGATGGCAAACTTTTGAGTTATCACCCTGCCTCCTTCAATAAATTGGTAGTAGGAGTCTAGGTTAGGTTGGGAGCTTGGTTCCTTTGTTTTAGGATCTTCTTCTTCTATTCCTTGCTGCTCCCCTACCTTGCCTTCCAATTTCTATGCTTCCTGTAGTTTTTGTAAAGTATCCTCTAGGACTGTTTTTACTTCCTGTAGGTTTTTCTGTGGATCCTGTAGGATGGCCTTACCCTTTAAGGAAGTTGATCTGGTACTAGGCCTCCTTACAGAGGTGATTGGTGACTTAGGGGAAGGCATTTTGTCTCTTGGTGTGGGGGAATCTTCAAGCTCAATTAGACTTTTTGTTGATATTTGTGGCTTTCCTTGTTTGATTCTTGTGCTCTTTCTTGTTTTGAAATATAGTGGGGCTTGCCTCCTTATTTTCCCTTTTTGTTTGACTGGGGTGCTAAGAGTAGCGAGGGCGGCTGTTGCCTCCCTCTCAGTAGCCTTTAGAGACACCCTAGGTGACTCCTCTTTGATTTCTTCCCTTTCTATTTCAATGCCTTCTTCCTCTTGCTATTCTTCCTCATCATGATTAGTTTCTTCCGTAATTTCCTCCTCCGTTCCATCATCATCCTGCTTCTCTTCTCCCTCTTCTTCTTCTGCATGATCATGTTCCTCTGAATCAGTTTCTTCTTCATCCATCTCATCCTTATCTAGGTTTGTATCTTCTTCTTCCTGTTTTTCCTCCTCCTCGCTGACAAACGAATGAACATCATAAGTGAGGGCTTTGATGTCATCCTCTACTGGCAAGTCTCTGAAGATTGACCATGTTATAGGGATTCTGAGATTTTGGAGGGAATTCTCAACGAGGATCCTAATCACCCCATGGTGAGCCAATTGTTGGGAATTCCCTTCCTTTACTTTGTTGCTAGAGTCTATGAGTGATTGCATCAAGAAATAGGGTATGCTGAGTCTTTGATGAACTGGTGTTTCTACCCCAAGTCTTAATTCTTCAAGGATCCTAAAATGGTAGCCATAAACAACACTATATCTACCCTAACATAAGATATATTTGATGAGTTCGTATCCTACCTCACTCCATGGGTATGGAAAACTATCTCTCCTTACTCTATTTTCGTCCTTTATGGGTTCTTCACCTTCTAAAAATAATTTCCTTTTTGCCAACTGACTATCTCCTTTGTCTTCTTTTCTCCATGGAATTCCTAGGGGAAGTGTGGTGACCCTATTAATGAGCTCTTGGGTGAGATCTATAGTGAGGCCTCTAACTAAAACAGTGGCATGGATTTTGCTGTGTGGAGTGAGGGAATGAGCAAATTCTTGAGCCACCTCATCATCATACCCTGTGAATTTTTCAAAAATCCCATCCAGTTGTGTCTTGTAAAGATTTCAAGCACTTGGGGTTGTTTTTGTATCCTCACAGTGCTTGTGGCTTCTCTCCTATTAAACCCTCTTCTCATCTTGCTTGCGAGGCTTGAGGAGAAAATGAGAGGATTGACACAAAAGTTTTAAATTCAGGAGGAAAACAGAGTTTAATATGTATGTATTTCACCTCCCACAGCTACTAAATTCACTATATTTTAGAGCGCTTCTAGTTCATTTTCTTGTAAATGGTGATGGATTTTTATATCCTACCTCTTTAGAATGGTGGCAGTGGACAATTCCCATGATATCCCCTCTTGAACTCTTCTCTGCCTATCCTATAGAATGCCTCTATGTATTTTGTAGACTGATCTTGTAGATTGTATCCTATAGACTCTTCCTATAGGAATTCCTGTGCATGCTCCTATATAAATTATCTTGCAGAATGATGGATCCTTACTTCCAGTGGGTGGCGAGAGTTATGAGAGCGACTTGAGTGAGGGATTTTTAAGGGGCTGAAATGCATGAATGCATGAAAATGATGTTTCATTTCCCTTTATGGTGTTTCGGGGTGTGCTGGTGTGCTGGCAGCAGATGTGCATTGCCATTTTTGGACCGTTGGTCCCCACTACCACCTCATCATTTTCCACTACTCGTAATCATCTCCCACCTCGTAGATCCATAGTTAACCATTTCTTGTCCTACCCCTCCTCTGCCTTTGAATTGACTATAGCCACGTGTGAGAGTACACCCAGTTTTGCATGTGATGACTGAATGAAGGTGGCCAAATTAACTGGCCACCTTTTCACTTATAAACCAACTATCTTGTAACCTTTACAAATTTTGACTAAACAATGCAAGTGAGTGAGTGAGCGGGATATTTGCCTGTGGTTTTGATGCCATACTATGGTTGTCGAAGTCCAGAGGTGCTGCGTTGTTTATTTGTTGCATGGTTATTCTTCTTCCTCCTCTTGCTATCTACCAATGTTTTCTTGGCTTTTTCAGGTATCTATGACTGAAGATCTGATGCTGCTACTGTGGAGCTCCTGGATCATCCTAGTGAAGACCTATAGCTGATGATTGGCATTCTATGGGATAGGCTGCTACAAGATTTCCTACAAGATGTCCTATAGCTACTTCTTCCTCATAATTCCTTAATCATGTCACTGGCTATGGCTGTGAAGATGGTGCAATGAATGGACAGAGGGAGTAGGAGTGTGTGTGGAGCAAGGGACATTCAGGTAATGCTCTTACTCTCCTCTGTTTCTTTTCTTTTTTCTCGTTTTCATAACTAGCAGAACCTGATCTCTTTTTGTTTTGGATGGTGACTACAGGGATGACGATAATGGACGAGGTGAGGTGTTAGATCATGTCTAGGATGAATTTTAGGGACCTAAAAAACCTACCATGTGCCCTCGGATTTCTTCCTGTGTGTTTTCCAGGCCACTGTAATCCCTACAGGATCATCCTATAGGTTTTCAGGGGATCCTATAGGAATACAGGGGATCCCGTAGAAAACACAGTCTTCGCATAAATTGAAGCAATGGAGTGGAAAAATGATAGAAATGATGGAGGGATGCATGGAAAGAAGTGGAGAGATGGATATGTGTGAGGAAGGATTCCCTTTGGATCCTCTTTTTTCTCCTTGATTGCCTTTCTCGCCCACCTGCAAATAACAATTAAATCCTTTTCTCTCTCTTTTTTTTTTTTTTTTGAAAAACACCTAGGCTGCCTTGGAGAGGTTTTCACCCTAGATGTTTTCCTTAGTCGCCTCAAGGAATGTTTTCACCCCGGATCTTCTTATTCTTCCTTTTTTTCTTTTATTTTTTATTTTCATCATTGGGCCACCTCACAAGGTTTTCAACCCAAAGGTGGGACTTAGGCACCTTATGGAGGTTTTCACCTAATTCCTTTTTTTTTTCCTTTTCAGTGACCTGATGAGGGAGGAGCTGGAACTTGCTCTACCATGATCATTGTTTTATTGATATTGTCAATGAGCTCTTGCTTTGATAAAGGCCTCTTATACATTTTCAATTGGTGTCCATTGACAAGCAATGGAATGGCTTCTTCATCTATAGTTATGATTTACACTAAACCACTATCATGGCATCTCTCCACCACATAAGGTCCGCGCCATCTTGTCGTTATCTTTCCCTTGAAGTCTTTATACCTAGAATCATATAACAATGCCCAATCTCCCTCTTGAAATTGCTTCTCCTTAATATGTTTATCATGCCAGATCTTCCTCTGAAGCTGAACTATCTCTTTATGTAGGACAGCCTGCATTCTAAATTCATCCAAGCCATTCAATTGGAACAACCTTTCTTTCTGTGCATGACTGAGATCCAAATCTAGTTGGGCTTCCATCCTTAATGTGTTATGTTCAAACTCAAGCCAAGAGTTGCTAGAAATCTCCACTAAGAAATACTCAGAATATAAGTATGGATCAAATGTAGTCTTTCTTCATTAATATAAGTAAAAAGATTACAACATCACTAAGATAATAGTATTATATGTCTCAAAAAGAATAATTACAAATTATAAAATTTTGAACTCCTATTTTGTTTGCCTTTCGGCCTTATATGTAATATTAAAAGTGTAAACTAAATAAAAGTGAATCCTCAGGATCAAGGGATCCTGAGGATTTTACAATACATAATCTGATTCTGTCATGAAATAACATTGTTCTGCCTGGTCTCTCACTGCCTTTCCTGCCTTAGACAATGCCTTTTTCCTTTTATGACTTGATGCTGCTCTGTCGATTGAATGGCTATTGACCAATCCACATCTTTTGCACACAAGGATAGTAAAAAGACAGTTTCTTGTACTAGATTTATCTAATTTATTACCAAGTGCTTTCATGCAACTTTAGTTGTTATTTCCTTTATTTTTGATCCATAAACAGAGACAATCATGTAAGGATGAACGTGATATAAATCAATTACCAAGGAGAAAACATACCTTTTTCTTAACCCAACATACTTCCCAGCTTACCTTGTTGCATGTCCTCGTGCAATTAAATAGTTGATGTGTGGCTAAGTAAGGGAGTAGCCAGGATATACCTCCTCATAATTTTTGAAGCCATCTTTCTTCTTTTGTATAGAAAAAGCCTGGGTAATGTATTGATCCTTCAAGGTGTAGTCACAACGATACTTATTTGGAGGATACCATATGATTGGAGTTTCATACTGACATCCTATCCATGCAAGCCCCATGGTTAAGACCGTGTTACTGTACTTGTGGAAATGAGAGGAGGCAACTTTAAAGTTCTGGTATCCAAACAGTTCTCGATTTCTTACAGCAATGCTAGAGACTTCCCACCTTTGTATAGCTGCAGACAAGGGTTCCTCCTTAATCTCTTGGAAGTACTCCTTTCCAACTTGTATAATATCCATGTGAAGTGGCCCCAATTGACCCACAGTGCCATCTAGCTTCATGAATTCCTTGTGTTTGACCGAGAGATGCAGGGGTTTGGTTTGTTCCCCTCTCACCCATAGGTCAATTCCTTCTTCACAAGTCCTAAAAGTATTATGAGCCTTGGCCCACTTGCGTTGATTGGTGGCAAAAGAGAGAAATGCCTAGAGTTGTACATCCCCTATAAAGGGGCTAGGGTTGTTGTCTTTGTCATCTTCCAGAAATAAATTGTGCATATAAAGTTCATAGAGCAGGCGTTGTACTTGCTCGTCCTGTTCTCTAAAGCATTTGACGAAGTCCAGGGTAGCTTTTATTTCCATAGACTTCCTAACCTTAACAGATTTGAATTTCAGCAGGAGGTATCTCTCTAGGAGGAATAAGGCATAATTTATAACAGGGGCTCTACATGAGAGGGTTTTCAAATAAAGAGAGAAGACAATGTCCAACTGCTCTTTAGCCTTTTCTAATTCATCCCATGCTTTCTCAACCTTTTTTTGCTCAGCCTTGTGTTGAGAAAAGGTATCATCCTCAATTTTTGTATGTGCCTCATACTTTTTCTTTAACTCTTCATGTATCCACAAGGGCATTAACTCCTCCTTATGCTCGGCTAATTCCTACTGAAACTTCAGTAGTTCGTTCTACCGTGTGCTAATAAATGCCTCCCTTACTAGGGGGATATAAGAAGGCGTCTCCTATGTTTGGGTTTCTCCTTAGGTCTCCATGGGATTGGTCTGAACAACAGCTTCAACTACCTCTTGAATCATGCAATGACTAATTTGAATGTCCTCTTCAACATTTGTTTGAACAGCAGTATCCACGGTAGGGTAGTCCATTTGGGTGACATGTGAGAAAACACAGGGTTCTTCAGTCTGAATTTCAATGTCTTTTACAAGACATGGCTCTGTCTAAGGTTCCTTTAGATAGACCAAAAGATCCTCAGTTTGGGTTTTCGAATCCTTTCCAGAACAATGTTCTGTCTATGTGCCTGTGGTCTCTTTTTCTACTTTCAAATTCATGGCTCTAATGGCTTCTTTTAACCACTGCTTTAACTTCCCAATTATTCTCTTCTATGTTCTATACTTCTTAAGCATTTTGTTGAGCCTATCCTTGTAGGACTTCCTTATTACAGCACTTCCAACCAGCGGTGGGTTGACTGCATTGTCCTTTGGTTCCTATACAGGTGGAATTATTGTGTTAGCATCAGGGGGGGTTCCAACTGGAACTATATCTCTCGGTGGAGCTTCACCTTCTAGCTCCTCTTTGTCATGGATTTCGTTTTCAAGAGATACTAATACAATGGTGTCTCCTGAACAATTGTCATTATCTAGGATTTATTCTAGGTAGGCCTCATCCTCAAGGTACTTAGAAAAAATATTATTGACTGGTTGATTTACATCTCCCAGGATTTCATCTATAGGATTTTCTTCAGCTGGGGGGTCCACTCTACCAGTGTCTACTATCTGATTTTCTTCTCCACTAACTTCCTCTTCATGTACCTCTGCTTCAAGAGGTTTTTCCACACAAGGGATTGGTTCCCTTTGTTCCTCCATGGAATCAGTGAATGGCAGGGTTTTCTCAGGACCAGGGCTATCAATACGGGTAGATTGGTTGGGGGTACAATTTTGTTTTTCAACATTCCTAGATTATTCTCTACCCTCACCAAATATTCCCATGTTTTCCAATACCCTAACCACTTCCTCCTCATAGTCTTGCAAAGGGGAATTTTGCAGACATAGAGGTGGTGTGCGAGATGGTCCAGCCTCATCTATTTGAATTGGGATACGTTGTTAGGCTCTCACTCACACAGAGCACCTACGTTTTGCTGGGTTCAGGTGCACAGAGGAATTCTTTATTTTCAGTTTCCTTCTCGGACCTGGGGTTTTTGGCCCTTGTTGCTCTATTATTGTGTTCTCTAAGGTGAAGCCAAAGTAGGATTTACAACATTGTCCCAGTTTAACTGCTACTGGGCCAGTCCATTCATAATAATCAATTTAACAAATCCATGATGACTGATTACTTTGTGTGGGTCCTTAGTTTTCCTAACTCCACGAGCGACATCATGTAATAGGGAATTAAAATAAAATGACAGATTAACTGAAATTTTCTTTTTTAAATAGCTAGAAGTTTCAGTTGGCGAGGCTTTACCACATCGTTTCGACTATCGCAAGTAATGTACCTTTGCACGATGACGACGAAATCTTGCCATGACTGCCTTAATGCTGAAGGATGAATCCCTTTTCCTGTTTGCACCAGTTTCTCACCTGGATCCTAGAATGCTTTAATTGCATTATCCAGAAGGATGTGTTTCACTGTCCATTTCATCCCCTTTGCTGGAAGTATAGTGACTTCGGCTATGACCGCTTTAGAGACCGTTATACTTTTGCCTCTTATCACAATGTTGCCGTTCCACAAATTCTGTAGAAATTCCACCGCCAGCTCCTCATGAAATCCCTGCAATATATTCAGATATTGCATTCATCATGCATGCTCGAGAATTGCATGGACTTGATCTGATACCATAAGCACTAGAGGTTCATTCCGGATAGCTCTTCCTCCCATGGTTTTTGTACCTATGACTAGTTCACTTTTATGTAATTGATTTACACTTCTACAATTCAGAACAACAGTAGAGAATGTTACAAAAATTAACAAAGACATGATGATGTTTTGAGAATTAATATCATATTTAGTTAAGTCATTTGTCCTGTCAACCACACTTAATGCAGGATCATGAGTCCGCATGACAACCATAATGGTTGTCGTCCTTTCCCCAATCAGAAATAATTGCTAATTATTACACATTCATAATCATCATGCAGTCCTTACCCGTAAGTTAACTCAAATGATTATCACAGAATTATCCATAACAGTCACACATTTCGTGCATATGTAGACCATCCCCCCTCCGACGAGAAAAGGGTGTCCAAATTCCTTAAGCATGTGAAAAGCAAGTAAAAGCATTAACAATCCATAAATGCCAGCAATCAATCCAAAACAACGTTCTAATCGATAAGGTAATTAAAGGAATACACGTCATTGGATGTGAAATGGTCGAAAAAATTAAAACACATTTTAATTCGTTATGTCAAAATATTTTCACCTTAAGCGATATTAATAACAAAGGCATAATCGGCAGTATGTATTAAATACTATCGTAAAATTATTGGACAATTACAATATAATGAATATATAACATAAATTAACGTGCAGGTTAGCTTGTAAGAGTGTTGTTCAAATGGAAAATTCCCTTTAGAAACAAATCCATAGATGGTAAGAGCTAGAGAACATTTGGCAGTGTAAGATGATACTCCAATACCATAAGTAGAACCGCTGCTCCCAATAAGTGTTCATAGCCTCGACAAGGTTTCTTTTTAATGCCACAAATGAGAAATTCCTCCTTTTAGTATGTACATGGTTCTTCTTTTCTTGTCATAAAGAGACCACTATGTTGGCATGGTGACTAGATGACCATAGTGCCATTCACTAGGATATAACAAAGTGATCAAGCTAGCTCGTGATGAGACTCCCTATCGTTCTGATAGTTTTAAGCATCAAGAAGTTCATTACCTTGGTTGGGTGGCCAAATTGAAATGTCACATGTTACATCCTTATGATCATGGTAGGCTGGCTTGAGATGAGACCCCCTATCCTCTTTAAGACAATGTTTGATGCATTTTCATATCTAATTATTTATTTCCAAATTTTTTTTCTTTTAAAAAGAGGGAGGCTTATTTTCTCCTTAAGATTCAGGGATGGTGTAAGAAGTAAAAATATGCCAATGAAAGTTTATACTCTTATCCCCATATCATTGTGTCAATGAAATTTTCCATTTGAAAGTATAAACATAAGCTAGCATGGTTTGAAAATAATGAATCATTTTATGATGTGTCCAAAGAAGAGATGCTCAACCAGTCATTATAAAGATACACCTTATCAACTTTTGAGTAACGATAACCATCAAAAGGCTTCATAGGTCATAATTGTATTGTCATTGTTGTTTTTCCTTATATCAGGCACAAATCCATTCAAATGGTGTTTATTCACAATACAAAGGAAAAAAGGAGATGGCATAATGACCATCCATTAAGAAATTCACAATTTATCCTATTTAAAAAGACAAAAAGTATTGTTCAATGGATTGAACAACAATATTTCCATGGATTGAACAACATAAATTAAAAGAAAAGGCAAAAAAACACACACACAATTGTTGTTCAATCGATTAAACAACAATTGTTCAATTGTTTGAAAAACAAAGAACAAAAACGTCAAAGTGTTGTTCAATTGATTGAACAACAATTGTTTAATCATTTGAATAACCAAAAATAGCAAAAATTAAAAAATGTTTTTCATTTGATTGAACAACAATTGTTCAATCGTTTGAGCAACAAAAAAAAAAAAAACGCAAAAGTGTTGTTCAATCGATTGAACAACAATTGTTCAATCGTTTGAATATCCAAAGAAACAAAAAACACAAGTGTTGTTCAATTGATTGAACCACATCGTTCAATTGTTTGGAAAGTAAGAACCAAAATGAAAAAGTGTTGTTGAATTGATTGGGCAGCAATTGTTCAATCATTTGAACAACAAAATTAATAAAACGAAAATTACTTGTTTAATCAATTCAACATCAATCATTCAATTGCTTGATAGCTAAATCAACAGATGCAAAAGTGTTGTTCAATCGATTGAACAACAATCATTAAATCATTTGAACAACAAAAATTGCAAATTGCAAATGTGTTGTCCAATCGATTGAACATCAATCATTGAATCGTTTGAATAGCAAAAATAAAAAAATGTAAAAGTGTTGTTCAATTAATTGAACAACAATCGTTCAATTGTTTGAACAACAAAAACAAAAATCGATTGAATAACAATCGTTCAATCATTTGAACAGCAAAAGAAACAAAACGTAAAAGTTTTGTTGAATCGATTGAAAAACAATCATTCAATCGTTCGAAAAACAAAAATAAAAAATGTGAAAGTGTTGTTCAGTCGATTGAACAATAATTGTTCAATTGTTTGAATAGCAAAAACAAAAGACATGGAAATGTTGTTCAATTGATTGAACAAAAATCGTTTAATCAATTGAATAATACTTATTAGGCACACAAAGCAATAAAAATTCTCATATTTACATGGTAATTCCTATTCTTAATTGCAATCAATCAAAAAGAATATATACATTATTTACAATTTTAAAGAAATCTCATTTTTTTGAAAGAATAGTTGTTGAGTCATCACTCCTTGCAGCTAAGATTTGCATGGAGGGGTCCTCACGTACATTTTGACAGAAAGACTCCTTGGTTAACGATTTGTGATAGAGGCGCACTCAATTCTCGTTCACCTTAAAAGAATGGCAAGATCCGTCAATGGTATTCAAGTTCAGACTACCATTGTAGAATTGAGGCTTCTGTGATCCATCATATTTATAAGAAGAGTTTCGGCATAAATCACATCAAAAAGACCTTTGTCGACGCGTTTCGAACCAGCCAGTGTGGTTCATCGTCAGGACAAGTTGAAGACACAAATCTGGCTTAGCATGTTTAAATAGACTGACTTAGCAGAGACTCCAACGGCTATATAACAGCTAATTTGGACTCAGGGTCCAGGTCAAAACTAAATTAATAAATTTAAAATTATTTTTATTTTTATTTTTATTTTGTTTTTATAATA
>APFE030500800.1:27234-66975 GCA_000404065.3 Pinus taeda | reverse complement strand
CATATATAAATTAAAAACAAATTTTAATCTCCCCTTGAGGGAGAGAATCATGGTAAGCACATCAAAGAAAGATGAAAAGTGGTACGACGTTTGTCCTCAGGTGGGACAAATCAAGTGCCATGACACCTGGTGAAAGGAAGGGGGATGACCACATCAAGTGGTGCCTATCACTTTAAACAATCGAGAAGAAGTTAGTTGGATATAGAACCCACCTAATTGCCTTATGGTGTATTTTGTTCCAGGGTAAGGGAGGTTGGCTAAGTGATTCTTCTATGAACAATCGAGAAGAAGTTAGTTGGATATAGAACCCACCTAATTGCCTTATGGTGTATTTTGTTCCAGGGTAAGGGAGGTTGGCTAAGTGATTCTTCTATGACAATGTATGCAGAGGTTCATTCCTTGTGCATGCTAGTGGGTCAAAATAAACTGATATTGGGAGGAGTTGAATGGGAATGGTTTGTGTGGGTTCATAGTGGTGCTCAAATGCTAGTGATAGGGGTGTGGAATTATGGTGAGCTCAACTGTGGTCATTCACTGAGTACATGTGATAAAGAAATAACGATTTCGAACCCCAGCGCTCTAGAGATAGAACTTGCTCAGATCCAAAATTGTTGGGATAGTACGAGAATTTCTCTAGAAGGTGACACCAATCTTTATCTTGTTTTTTTTCATATATATGCATTGTATTACATCTAGGACTCCCCAATGGATTTCCCTTTAAGAGATGGGGATGCTTAGAGCTAAGGCTACGTTCCAAAGTGTAGGGCTGCCTAATTCGGGAGCCTGTCTTTTTGAAAGGGTCTTGTGGTGGGTGCGGCCCTAAATAATTTGATAAATTTTGTTGACATTTGGCTCATTACGAAATTCTATGCATGTTGTAGTGGTGGGGTGGTCATGGTCCCTTTCCGGGGTGAGGTCAACTGGAAAGGCTGAGGGGAGTGGGGCCTTTCCCTGGGCAGAGGATTCTAGTGCAAAGAGTTCCAAGGAGTCATGCAATGACAATGTGGGTGAGCATGATCATCATGGCATTGGCCCTCGAGGTTAGGTTGGTGAATGGGTTGGACGTGTGGGCAAGCGAGTTAATGAACAGGAAATGATCGTGGAGGAGGAGGCTCACCCCAAAGCCCATTCGCGAGGCTGTGTGCTGCAACCTCCAACATTGTCTTGTATGGTAGCGCAATTGCAAGACATTTATGTGAGTATCAACATAATTCGCCAACAAAGGTGTGATGATAAGAATGAAACTATTGCTTATATTAATGATGTCCAGTATACTCAAGGAGAGTTCTTGGAATGACTTGCTTCGGTCCTGTTGTAGCCAATATATATCCGACAAGTAGCTTAATGAGATCGAGGAAAGGCTAGACCATATTGATTATCATGTGCATGAAGGCCATGGACCTCTTGTGGTCCCAGAAGTAGCTCAAGCTCCTCACCCCCCTTTGTAAAGTGGTTACTGTTGGTTGTGTTCTTCTTTTGTCAAAATTTTAGAAAATCTCATTAGCTTGGATTGTCTTAAGCATTTTGTGCAAATAGTTTACCATGTGACAATTTTGCAGCTACTCGTCTTAGGCTATACAAGCTACTGGATTGAAAGCCAGTAGAGTAGTAGAGTTTGCCGAATGATGTAAATTTTAGGTAAATTAATGAAAGGCGTTTTGATGATAAAAAATTATGTTAATCTTTAGGAATATATAATATATAATAGTATTGTCTATCATTTGGTTGTTAGATATATATAATAGTTGATAGAAATACAATATTAATAAAATTAAAAGTAATATATATATATATTAATATATATTGATATATATATTAGATATAGATATAATTTATTTATTTGTATTGTTTTCGAATATATTAAGTTAATTTGTTATATATACCTACACATTTTAAATTATATAAATTTATACATTTATAGAATAATGTATAATAAAATTTAATATTCCTTTTACCATAGAAAAAATCGAACTTTCTATTAAGGCAATAAAAAGTTACATAGCATATGCATTGAAGCATTTGATATACTGTAGGTTCATCACAAAACATAGAGTGTAAAGCTGGGCTGGTAAGCAAAATAACAATACTTCTCCCACCCTAATATATGTAAAAAAAACGCTGATTCAATTTCCCGAGCCTCCTCTTATGTGAGAAAAACAACCCAAATAGGAAACGAATCCGTTACTGTCATGTTGCAAAAGTTTAAGAAGGCCTAGTAAAGCACAAGCGTTTTAAATTTTTCTTTAAAACTCCTTGTTTACATCTCGATAAAAGAAAACAGAGTATAGTTTCATACGGAGGACCATATACAAAAAAAAGAAACTGGAAAATGAGCTTCAAAGGAAAAACAGTGGCTAATCCGACACACGGATCATATCTAGTTTTGTTTCTTTTATGCTCCAGACATCCACAACTTGTTGTAAACCCTCCTTAGATAGGAGGTTTGCGATAATTTGCGTTCCCTATAAATATGGCACACAATAATAGAATTAAAATGTTGTTTCAAATTTAACACTTCTTATAACAAGGGACTCAACATATAGTTTTGACATCTGAGTTCTCCATTAAACCATTTGATAACATTTTGAGAGTCATCGAAAATCTGAACCGATCTCAAACCCAGGTGTATAAGCCAACATAGTAAAAGTTTTAAGGTTTGGAGTTCAACATAATTGTTGGTTCCTGCTCCAAGGCCCACCAAGGCTTTTAAGTTTTTTTTTGCATTTGTATGGATTACTATTCCTGCCCCACATATATTCCGATGATCAGAGACACCATGAAAATATGCCCAAGGTATATCTCCCCTAATTTTTTCCTCCCTATTCCCCCTCTTTTTTGTTTTTGGATTTGGTAAGGAGATGCTCTCATAAATTGGATCACATTCAATTGCAATGTGCTCATGTGATGGTTCCAGGTCCTATAATATACTCCTGTTCCAAGCTAACAAATTGCCCCATGATATTATTAAGGGTAATTTTTTCATATTTTCCTCCTGGGTGTATCTTCCACCATTTTTTCCACACTTCTCTAATAATTTCTCTGCCACACTTCTGGGTTTCTCTATCAACCTCAAAATTTCATCCCATAATCTTTTTTTGGAAGGACACTTTAGGAACAAATGTTGCACTGAATCCTCTTCTTTCCTACACAACAAGCACCAACCTGTTCCCATCGTATTTCTTTTCTGAATATTATCCCATGTTGGCACTTTATTCCTTAGAATACACCAAAAGAATAGTCTTGCTTTATCTGAGAATTTTGATTTCCAGATGGATTTATACCACCACTTCGACTTGCCCATCCTTTCTTTGACATTAGATAGTTGTATCCATACTTTGGTGAGTATTTTCCTATGGGTGCATGAACCTATCTCATCTTGTCTGGATGATTTCCAAGGTTTAAATTCGATCTCTAAAGTTCCTTGATAAATTTTTGCCATTCCTCAAATCATTGGGGCTCTAGATGCAGATCCCAACCTGTAAGCGAGGCTTGATGCCAGATTCTTGATTGACCTACCTTCTCTCTTTGGAACAGGTTATAAACCCCTCTCGATTTCAAATGGTCAATGATCTCCTGAGATAAGGCATATCCTTAATTGCATCCCACCCATGGATCTTGTCCCACCCTTATTTGATCTCCATTCCCAACATGCCAAGAGATCCCTTGTTCAATGATCTTGATTGAATCTAGTGTTTCTTTTCACACAATAGAGGCTTGGGGGTATTTCTTATCTAACTTTCTGAGCCACTCATCCATTGGGATTAGATCAATATATTTCCTTTTGACCACCGATGTCCATATATTTTCCATCGATATAAGCCTCCATCCCAGTTTTGCTGCTAAAGATGGGGCAAAATCTAAGAGGTCTTTTATACCCACCCCCCCCATCCCTTTGGTATTGCCACTTTCTCCCAAGCTACCCATGGGAGAACTAAGTCCTCTTTTGAACTGACCCACAAGCATCTGTTGCACACTTTCCTTACCCTCGCAAGAATTCCTTTGAGAACCCATGTTAAGGCAGTCCAGTAAACTAGGATCGCCATGAGCATTGACTTAATCAATTCCAACCTTCCCTCTCTCAAAAACCATTTGTAGCTCTAGTGTTTTACTCTGTTCTCGATTTTTGCCACCAACCAATACCAATCATGTATCCTATAATTATATGGATTTAAATGGAACCACAGATATTTGAAACTATCTGACAACCTCTTTGCCTCATAGGGAAGGTCCTCTGATATCCTTCTAATCTCTGTCCTTGAGAAACCTTCAAGTATCAAAGATGTTTTTTTTTTTTTTTAATGCACATTCTAGTGGCTTTTAAAAACAGATTAAGGATTATTTTTAACTGACGGGTTTCACTTCTGCTTCCATCACTAAAGAGAAATATGTCATCGACAAACAACAAGTGAGATATATGAAGGTTAACAACCACTTCAATGCCTTTTATATCGCCTCTTCTCCTTGATTCTAAGATCATTTGACTAAGTCCCTCTGCTACTAGGAGAAAGAGTAGAGGAGAGACATGGAATCCTTGATGAAGGCCGCTCTAGCTCTAAAAAAAAGATGTGGGTGCCCCATTGATTAAGACTGAAAAGCTGATGTTTGCCATACATCCCATCACCCAGTTTATGAATCCAATATTAAAACCCAAGTGAGTTAGTATCATTCTAATGTAAATCCATCTAATTCTATCATATGCTTTGGAGAGATCGATTTTAATAATTGATCCTTTTCTTCGACTCTTTTTGAGGCTATGTAAGGTCTCCTGTGCTACCCACACTTCTTCATGGATCTGTCTACCATCTAGAAACCTGAATTTCTCTTTTGATATGTTCCTTGAGAGAATAGGTTTCAATCTGACTGCTATTACTTTTGCAATAATTTTGTAAATATAATTACATAGGGATATAGGTCTAAAGTCCTCAAAGGATTAAGGATCATCTATCTTAGGAATTAAGGCCAAAAAGGCAACATTGAAAGGTTTATATATCGTTCCTTTTACCCAAGATTCCTCAACCACCCCGTAAGTTCATCCCCAATGGACTCAAAGAAATGTTGAAAAAACTCCACAGTCCATCCATCCGTGCCCGAGCTCTTATCCTTCTGCATTGACCTTCAATCCCTCCGACCTCCCCTTTTTTCACTGCCCCCATGATAACATCATTCTCCTCCTCCTCTATATACCTTGGGAAGTTTTGAGCAATCCTAATCACCTCAGCAATTGACATCTCAGTTGGGGCTTTAAAGAGTTTTTTGAAATGGTTCCTTCCAAGGAGAGACAAATCCTCAAAAGACTTAGCCGGAATGCCTTCCTCTGATTTTAGACCCCAGATAGTGTATATATTTTTCTAGCCTTTGGAATAATTCTGGAAGAATTTTGAATTTTCGTCCCCGACTAACAACCAAATAACTCTTGTTTTTAGTCTCCACTTCTCTTCCCTATTTGTGAGAATTTTCCTTCAATTAGTTTCTACTTGCTTGATCCTATCCCTCTTCTCTACTGACTCATATCCATCTGCTTTCGGGCTCTCCAGCAAGTCTAAATCCTCTGCTATCTTTTTTAGATCAACTTCTTCTTTGTATTTCTTGATTTTAGCCCATTCAATGTTTTTCCTTTATCATAAGTTTTATATTCTCCATGAACACATAAGCTTTGTCCCTCCCCTGATCTTCAGCCCTTATCCTCCAAGTGGTTTTGAATAGGTTATTGAAAGATTCATCTTTGAGCCATGATGGATTGAACTTGAACGAGGTGCCAAGATTTTTATTTGGGCCTTTCATCTCTAGCAATATGGGGAGATGGTTTGAGTCTCCTCCTTCCCCCACCCAATGTCTAAAGACCGAAAGTCTAGCCACCACTTCTTATCTATGAAGGAAGTGATCCATCCTCTTTTCCACCCTAGCTTCCCCTATTCCTCTATTTCTCCAAGTTGGCCTGGACTTGATCAGATTGATGTCTACAAGCTTCCTGGTACTGATCTTGTTAATGAAGAGGTCAGTCAGAGGGTCGACATGAGTTGAAGGTCCCTAGGTTTTCGAGAGACCCAACGAGAAGTTCAGGTCCCCACCTAATAACAGGTTTGGGTTCTCCATAAAATTGTGTGAACCCCCAACCCCCCAATGACTTCCCATGGAAGAATTTTCTTTTTTCGAGGCCTAAGGTTATAGTGAGGCTTCTCTATAGGAACACAGGGTAGAAAAGGAGTCTCAAGGCTCAACACTGGAGTATGGTTGAGTTGAATCTTAGAGATATAAATGATAATGCTATCAAGGGCTTCATTTACAAAATCAACATGAATATTTTCCGAGTTTAGAAGCCTGGAAGGACCAGGCGTTGATAATGAATTGAGAATAGACATAAATGATGAATTAAAAGAAGGGATCGGTTCCAGATCTGTACTCTCCAGATGATTCACAGAAACCACTTCTTCACCTTCCATTGTCTCTACCCGAGCTGTCTCCCCCTGAAGATATTTCTCATGAACAAGTCTCTCCTTGATCTACATATCCTCTGATTCATTGACTTCCATTTGCATCTTGTCCTATTCCTTCCTATCCCCCTTCTCCTCCTCCAAATGTATTTATGCCATTCCCACCTCGCTTCTTTGCCTTCTTATTCTTTTGAAACCTAGAGGGAATTCTCTGGCAAGATGACCATATTTGTGGCATTGGTGACAATGAAAAGGAAACTGTTCCTAATCAATCATCTGAGTATAGGTTAAATCCTTATATTTGAGGTGGATTTTCTTTGCCAACCCTTACCTTGGGTTTAAAATTACCAGAATTATTACTAATCCTTTATCCCTTGTATGCAGGAAAGACATGTTAGCTTCCTAGAACTGTCCCAAAGTATTCCCAATTTCTCTGAAGACCAACTCTATCCAGAAGTGTGGAGGTAATCCCAAAATATTCACCCATACAAGAATCTCTTCCACCTTCTCTCTTTGAGCATCAAATAAAGGATTCCATATTTTAAATGGTATTGGACTTTTCCCAAAGCTTCAATTCCTTTCCAAAACCCATTGAAGGGTTTCACCCTTGGTGAATTTAATCATGAACCATCCCCTAGCTAGGGTTGATACCTCAAAGGATTGGTCAGGTGCCTCATTCTAATTTTATCAGTCCATTCCTTAATGTAATTTGTTGAATATTTTTTACCTTTTTCCCTCCCGACCAACGTAAATTCTGCCACCTCCATTGCTTTGTTGATCTGTTGATCAACTCCTAGAACTAGATTTGGGGTAATCTCTGTTTATCAAATTATTTTTCTTCCGCTTCTCCTTTGTATTCCTATGCCTCCCCCCTTCCCCAAACCCTGGTAAATTCTTCTCCGCATTGGTATCTACTACCGGTAGCAGCTCTATATGCCCCTCCGTCTAGTTGATTCGGTTGCCGATTAACAATCCTTCCCCTGTCTGACCCTCATCTCCCACAGGGTGAGGTATCTTGCCTGCTTCTCAATATCGTTTTTCCTAAGTATACCCTTCCCGATCTGCCAAAAATAAAGAAACGAAAAATCCTCCTTGTTTGTCACAGTTTGACCCCACCCCAACCTATAAGAGCTTCTGAAAGCTAATCGAACCCTCCACTCTTCCACTTTCCCCTAAAAATTCCAAGAAGGGAATTCCCTCTTGGTGGAAAGCCTCCCCTCTTTGCAAATGTAGAGGACTCCTACATGTAGTGGTAATCTCCAACGGTTTCCCCTTTATGGATTCTGCCGGCCCCAAATCTTCCACCAGAAAGGATTTCAACCCCTCCTTTCCCTTGGTCCCACAACTAATGACTATATCTTCTAGCCCACCCGGAAATAAAACTTGTTCTTTGATGAAATTAGATGACAGATTACTTACTTAGTTCCTGCCTGCTTCTACCACTATGCAACTTGTCAAAGAACATAAATGTTCCTGACTCCCCTCTGGCTCCCTCACTGTTCCCAAAATCTCATGTTTTGACATGCATAAGATTTTCTCTAGAAGCCTTAAATCTCTTCCCTGTCTCCATCCCTCCCTCGAACCTCACCTCTTCCCACCTGTCAATCTAGTGGGAGTAATGTATTTCTCTATATTCTACTCCGTGACTTCCAATTCCCACACCGATAGAATGTCTCCAGGTTCAGGATCCAGATCAACAGAGTCCCGTTGGTTGACCATGGTTTCTCCCTTAGTTTACTGTTTGGATTATCCTTAGAAAATGGTAAGTTTTTTCTCCTTCTGCGTGCACATTAAGTCGCTTACCATCAGCAACATAGGGCAAATTAAATAGTAAAATAAAACCAACCACCATCTTCCTTGCTCCCTATACCCCTATTTACCGTCATCACTGTTCCTAATGTGACTAGACTTGGTGATAGCTACCCACCAGCTGCCCTTCGTGTTCTGACAACTCCCTCTAGGCGTCGTGATCAACATTGCGTATGACCTCCTCTCTGCTGTCATTCCCTTGCAAAAAAAAAACCCTAACGACATTGAAAAAAATTAAAAGGCTTATATTTCAATAATATATAAAAGGTAAATAGCTAGAAGAAATGCACGCACACGCACACGCACACACACACACACACACATATTATAACATATTATATTTTTTAAATTTTGTTGTCATTTATTATTTTTGAATAATTGATAAATCTTAAAAATATTTATATCTTGATATTATATATAAAAAAAAAATTACAACAATTTTTAGTATTATATATAAAAGAGTTATGACAATTTTTAACAATTAATTATAGTTATACATATATATCTATATTTTTTTTAAGTATACCAAACTTAACGTTTTTTTTGTAAGTTTGGCATTAGTGAGGCTACATGATGGTCATGTCCAAGAATAACAGCCGAATAAGGCAGAGAATTGAACTAATGAATTAACATCTAGGAGTGCCTTAAAAACACACCGATTTGTGTCTATCGAGGACCCCATGAACACGTCAAAATTAACATTAAGTATAACATTGCAACATAATTTTAATCATTACCCAATTTCCTTAAGTTTGAAAATTAAAACATCATTTTACATTTAAATTGTTTCATAAAGTTGTCATCCACACATATTACACACAAATATTGAAAATTAGAATAATATTTAATATAAACACTATATCATTGTAATATGTTTGACTTGCATAAAATATTATAAGTGAAAAATATGCTATAGATACCATTGAAAATAATGCAAGAGATGATAAGAAATGGAAATATTTTATTAAGATTTTCAACAATAATGTTCATTTGCCTCTTCGAGGGGGCAAGCTCTAGTAGAGCAGAGCTCAATTACACAACATAAGACAAGACTTCCCTTACTATCTACGACAATATATAGTTTCATGAGACCCAAAACCCTAACTACTCGTGGTCCCTTGCCAAATTTAGGTTAACCACTTTATTTATTAGCTATGGCCCACTATAACTAATTATGGTCCCTTTTTTGTAATGTGGGTCAACCACTTACAATGCTTATGGGATTTATTTATTACACTAACTAATCATGAATATTATGGGGTCCCTTATGATTATTAGATTAATAAAATAGGTTATAGTCAGACCCTAACATGCACTCCCCCTTCAGAAACAAACTTGTCCTCAAGGCTGGCGCTGCAAAAATTTCTGGAGGATAGTTGTTGATTTCCATGTCACATCTTCTGGTAAGGTGTCTTTCCACTGGATGATGACTTCCTTGATAATGCGATTGCGAAGTTGTTGTTTTCTTGAATCTAGGATCCATTCTGGTTGGAGCCAAATAGAACCTTCCTCGTCCAATTTAGGTTGTATGTTTTGGACCTTGCAATTGTGCTCGACTACTTTCTTAAGGCAAGATACATGAAAGATGAGGTGGATTTTGGAAGTGGCCAGTAGGGCCCATTTTTATGCGAAGGAGCCATACTGAATCACTTGATAATACCCATAAACTTTTGGAGATAACTTCTGGAAGCCTTTTTCTTTAAGAGACATTTGCTTATAGTGTTGGAGTTGAAGAAAAAAATGGTCACCCTCTTGAAAAGACCTTTTTGAGCGATGTTGGTCATCTTGTTACTTCATCTAGTTCTGTGCTTGATGGATATTATCCTTCAAGAGAGAGAGTGCCTACTCGATTTTGAAGCAACTTATCAACTACTTTCACTTTGAATGATCATGGGAAATAAGAAGTTGGCAAAGGTGGGAGTTGGCCATACATTACCTCATATGGTGTCATCTTGATTGCTTCATGATAATTAATATTATACCACTATCCGGCCAAAGGTCATCATTGCAACCATTGATGTTGTCTGTCCAAAGAAAAACACCGCAGGTAGGTCTCCAAAAATTTGTTTACCACTTTGGTTTGACCATTTGTCTAGGGGTGATATGATGAACTAATTTGGAGTTGTGTACCATGTAGTTTGAAAAAATATTTCCAAAAATTGCTAGTGAAGGTGGGATCATGATCAAACACAATCGAAGTAGGCATGCCATGAAATTTGAAAATTTGATCCATGAAGAATTGGGCCACCAAAAATGGAGTGAATGGGTGCAGTAAGGCACAAAAATGGGTGTATTTGGAGAGTCGATCCACTACCACCATGATGTTTGAATTGTTTCCTAATTTAGGGAGATCGGTAATGAATTCCATGGAGACATACATCCATATAGAAGCAGGTATAGACAATGGTTGTAAGGTTTCCATTTTGTTGCGCTGATAAACATCAAATTCAACTACAAATGTAAGGATGTCCTACTTCATCCCTTCCTAAAAGAAAGAATGGTGTGCACGAGCATAATTTTTTTGAAACCCTGAATGTCCTACAATGGGTGAGGAATTCAACTTCACTAGGATGTGTGATTTGAGAGTAGTGTTAGGGTAGAGAACCACACGATCCTTATATTGAAGAATATATTTCTACCAAGTGTCACTCACTGGGGGGTTAGGATCCACTTGTAACCTTTGGATGAGTTGGGAAAGAGATGGATGGGAAAACCATTCTTTGTGCGCCTCCTCAATCTAAGACGATATGGGCAAGGATAGGGATAATAGGGTGTTGTCCTCCTCAAATTGTTGTGAAAAAGAATCAACCATAACATTATCTTGAGCCTTCTTATAGATTATCTCATTGTAATAGCCCAACATTTTAGTAAGCCATTTGGTTTTTTGCAGAGAAGATAAGTGCTGCTCTAGACTATGATGTTCATTTCAGATCTAGAAATGTCATTCAAACAAGTATGGTCACCAAGTGTCCACTACATGTAGGATGGCCATCATTTCCTTCTCATATGTAGATTGCCTCAAATTCTTGCCACTTAATTGCTGGCTTGCGAAGGCTATTGGTTGATCTTCTTGCGCTAAGACTACTCCAATGATAATCTCAGAGGCATCAATTTTGATCACTAAGGGTTTTGTAAAATCTGGGAGGGTCATCTATGGGGTGGAACACACACAGGGGGATTTACTCAATGAACCTATGGCATATTATGTGTGTTTTTGGAATACTAAACATTACCCTTAATTTGAATACATATTGGAAATAACTCTAAGAATCACATTATTTAACCCCCTATCAATATGAACACAAGACACCTTCCTAATTTAAAAAATCCATACATTCACTAGATATTATAGGTATCCATTTTTTCATTAACATTTTTTATACCCCTTTATATTTTTTCAATAAATTTGAGCTCCATTTTTTATACTTGCTAATATAAAAACCCTTTACCCCCTGTTATATGCTCAATATATTTTGTCATTTTTTCCTCAATAAATATCCCCTAATATGAATGCATGTGGTATGATATTGCTCCACCAGTGAAGCCCTTGTGGGAACACATGGTCTGTTTGAGATCTAGGAAGGCCCGTTGAGCTTCTTTAGTCCAGACATTTTTCTTGAGAATATTTGTCAAGGGTCTCATAATGAATCCATAATTTCTGATAAATTTGCGATAGTATCTTGTGAGGCCCAAAAATATCCATAGGCTTTTAAAGCTCTGAGGTTGTGGCTAATATTGCATTAACTAAACTTTTTTTGGATCCACCTATACAAATTCATGGCCAACAATGCGTCCCAAGTACTCCACCTATCCCATGCCAAAATACCACTTGGACGATTTGAAAAATACTTTATTATACTTCAAAAGTTGCAATAATTGGTCAACATGGTGAAGATGTATTTCCCATGCTTTTCCATAGATGAGGATATCATCAAGAAATATTAGGACAAACTTTCTAAGATATTGTTTGAGAAGGCGATTCATGAGATTTTGAAAGGTGGACAAGGCATTATAAAGACTAAAGGGAATAACCAAAATTTTACAGAGACCTTCGTGGGTTCTAAAGCTCTCTTAGGATTATCTAATACTTTCATTCTGATTTGGCGATATCCTGTACGAAGATCCAACTTGGTAAAAAATTTGGCGCCATGGAGTTCATTAAGGAGATCATCTACTACTAGAATGGGTAACTTATCCTTGATGATGATCTTGTTGACGTCCCTAAATTCAGGATAGATGTGCCACCCACCATATTTATTTAAGACCATGACCACTGGGGACGAATAAGGGCTGGTGTTGGGACAAATAAGTTAATAACATCTGCCTCTAGCAACTCCTTAATAATCTTTTCAATTTCATTCTTTTGTGTGAATGGATACCTATAAGGGAAAATATTTGGCAATTAGCTACCTGGAATCAATGGAATGCTATGATCATGTTCACCCCAAGAAGGGGGTAGCTCCTTAGGTTTGTTAAACACCTATTGGTGGCGACTCAACACCTTTTGCATATCTTGATGATTGTTGGCAGAGCTTGATTCAATGGCTTGGATTGCGTTAAATTGAGGAACTATCCCTTCATGTTCCCTTTTTAAAAGCTTCTCCATTGTATGCATTCTTATGATAGTAGGAGCACCCGCTTAGAGCCCTTGAAGCATATGAGTGTGTCCATTATGTTTGAAACTCATATATAGTTCCTAGAAGTCCTTGTTGATGGGGTCTAATGTTTGAATCCATTCTGCCCCAAGGAAGATGTCACAACCTCCCATTTCAATTGAAAACATGTGTGTTTTAAGGTGATAGTCCCCCATCTAGAGCTTTATGTTATTGCAACGCCATTAGAATTTCATGATCCCCCATTAGCTATAAGGACTTGAAAATTGGATACTACCTTCAGAAAATAATGCACTTCCTAAACAACCCATTTATGGACAAAATTATGCATGCTATCATTGTCAATCAACACCACTACTAGCCGATGCTTAATAAATCCTTTGATTTTAAGTGTTCATGGAGAAGTAATACTTGCTAATGCATGGAGTGAGATCATGGGTTCATTAAGTGTTGTTCTAGTGTCTGTTGTAACATCTTGGCGTTCTGTTGTGTCTTCCCTAGATACTTCAGTGGTCTAGGCCTCATCATCTATGCTATTTTTAGTTGCATCTATCTAAAAGAACTTTGGTTCCTTGCATTTGTGTCCTGGAGAATATTTGTCATCATAATAATAACACAATTGTTATCTTCTCCTTTCAAAAATTTCCATCAGAAACACGTTTTGCACCTTCAGGGTTTGGGTGGGGCTATTTTAAGGTGTGGGACATACCTTTGATGTCAATGAATGAGGACTAGATTATGCATTAATAACAATTTTTGCATCTAAAGCCTTGTGGCAAACTTCCAACCAAGTAACTGGTTGATGCATTCTAACATGCCTGGATGTCTTCTTGGAGGCCATCAATAAAAAATTCCATAAGAAGGCGTCCCCTAGGCCCTGAGTCTGGATGGCCAGCTATTCAAATGTTGTGATGTGGTATCATACTATACCAATTTGTTTCAGCTTTGTAAGGCAACCCAAAAAATGCAAGTCCTTATCAAAATGGGCACAAATGGCTTTAGAGAACATATTACAAGTTGGCTTTCCCGCGTAGCATTTCTAATGCCATTGCCACCATTGTCAACATTCTTGGTCCAAGTAAAGGGACCCCACATGTAGTTTGGTTTCATCATCTCAGATATTATTGAGTTGAAAATATTGATCCATTTGTAACACCCACACTTTTGGGTTAGAACCATCAAATTTGTGCATGTGAATCTTGGGTGTATTATTGTTAGAATATTGGTGACCCCTGTAGAAATGATGATACCCCTCATATCGATGGTGGCTAGATTCTCCTTCCCCTCCCCAGTGTGGTCTTTAGCCTTGAAGAAGCATTGTATGGGTCCCAGGGCTGTTGCAATTATGATGTCAAGTTTGGTGGTGAGGCTTGTTTCTAGGACTTCCACCTTTTTCTATCCATAGTTTGAGTCCTCGTACCAACCATGCAGTGGCTCAAGAATTTTTTTTTGGTTACTTAAAATTTATACTGTTTTGATGGGTGTGAGATAATGAGTTTATTGATGTAGGTCACTTGGAGGCCCTTTAGAAAGAATTGGGACCGCACGAAAAGAAAAAAAGCGCTTATTAGTGGATTGTATCATTGAGATCAACTCACTGTCTTGAATCATGTGGGATACTTCTCTTGCAAGTGGAATTTTGGGACCACCATGATTTATTTTTGTTTTTTAAGTCCGAAAGGAGTTTTACTCCCAACTGATCAATACTACGGTGACCGAAATCCCAAGATCTTGATACAGAAAAATGTGTAGGAATTTTGTGGTCCCAACTGATCAATACTGTAGCGAGAAGAACACCAACATTACTACTTAATACTGCAAAATTTATAGGGAATTAGTGGTCATAACTAATCACTGCAATGACAAAAACCCTAATTGCAAAATCTAGCAGCCAATTAGTAGGAAATGAGGGAACTTTGGTAATAAAGGAGTGTCAGGTGCTATAGATCATGATATACGCCAGGGGTCCAATAATAGTACTCGACCCAATGTTTCAGAGAACTAACTAAGGAGGATCGACCGTGCCCTTAGCCATACTACCTAACTACCCTTGGTATATGCAAGTAATCACCCCGAGTGCCATTCATGGCATACTGTAGCAACAAGATAACCGATGACTTATCTAGGGTTTTGTTTTAGGGTAACCTTGGGGGGCTTCTGATATACCATAGGTACATGGTATTTTATCTGTGTGTAGGTGTTGTTTGTTGGATACTACTCAAAGGGGTACCAATAGGGGTTACAAGGGAGTCCAATAGAGTAGCCACCTCTACTAGTTCCTGCGTGTATGCCTCCCCAACCACAAGTTGATGCACGTAATGACAAATCTCTATAGTTTAAAGATGTCGAAACACGTCTCTAGCTTAAATTTTTTGTTGCTAAAATTAGTGGTGCGATTGGCTTAGAAAAGTGCTTCGATACCACTTGTAATATGCTTGACCTATTGAAAATATTAGGAGTGCGAAATATGCTAGAGATACCACTAAAATTAACACAAGAGACGATAATAAATTGGAAATATTTATGAACATTTGCAACAATAATGTTCACTTTCCTCTTCTCAAGGGGGAAACCTCTAGTAGAGCAGAGCTCAATTACACAACACAAGACATTACTTCCCTTACTATCTACGACAATATATAGTTTAATGAGACCCAAAACCCTAACTAATCGTGGTCCCTTGCCTAATGCGGGTTAACCACTTTATTTATTATCTATGGCCCGTTATGAATAATCATGGCCCCTTTTTTATAATGTTGATCGACCATTTTCAATGCTTACAAACTTTATTTATTACACTAACTAATCATAAATCGTATGGGGCCCCTTGGGCTTATTACATTAGTAAAATAGGTTAGGGTTAGACCCTAACAATCATAATCTTAATCAATATCCAAATCTATTAAATTTGAAAATTAAAAATTAATCCCACACTTACATCAATTATTTCATAAGGTTATCATGCAATAACAATGGAAAGGGCTAATGTCTTGCCTCCCCATCGAACAATTAGCTAAAAGTGTGCGTTCATGGGATGATGCGAGAATTTTGATTATTTCTTGCTAATATCCATGTCAGAAAATAAGGAGCATAAATCCAACATCCAAAATAAGATGCCTGAATAAGAACATTCGTTTTTTGATCCAGTAAGATTAGAGCCTTCCATTAATCAAGAAACGAAAAATACATATTGTACACTTTGCAGAATGGAGCCAAAAGCCCCATACCTAACTTAGACACAACCCCGAACTTGACTCAAACAAACCACAAAAGGGTAGATGCATACATTACCAAAGCACTAGAAAACCTGCCTTTCTTCCTAACCCGAAAGAGAAATGAAAAGAACTAAGGTTCTTTCGGGTTCGCTAAACCTTGAACTGCCCTTAGTGACAAGGGCCCACATCAACCAATGGCCCACATAAACCAAAGGCCCACATACATGTGTGCTCGCATAAACAAAAGGCCCACATACATGTGCGCCCGCATAAACCAAAGGCCCACAAAACCTACAAAGATCCGACGGTTTAAACAGATTTCAGGTGAGCCAACAAGCCCACTGCTTAAAATATTTTCGGACCCAATGTGAAATTCAAACAACCTACTATGAAATTTCGGGTCCGAATTAAGTATTAACACTTGGGTAGTTTCATGGCCTGACTCCCATGCGATCTGGCTCTTGCCGATCCGACGGTTTAGAGTCGATTTTGAGCCAGCCACATACACACTCACTAATATTCCAATTGGACTCGATGGGTGGCCTAAACTACCATTCTATAAATTTTCAGGTTTGTTTTATGGGGTATACATCGTGCAACTTTCTGCCCGAAATCCGTCAAATTCTGGCGCTCGCTGCCATTGATGGTAATCTGCCTTTCAACCTGCTTACTGATTACCCCTTACTTCCTCCCTATCTTTGGTTCACTTCCTACTAAATCCATTGGTCCATTTGCTGCTTGTCTTTCATCCATTGAAAATACTCCCTATCTGTGATCGCCTGTCTGTGACAGTCCTCGCGCAGATTTATTGAGGGTATCAACTCCCAAGCATAGCTTCTGTTATCTTTTGTGCAGAGCACACCCTCATTCACCAGCCGATCCGCTAATTTGTTGGCAGTTCTGTGCACATGAACAAATCTGAGTGCCCTTAGGGTTCTCAGATGGGATTGTATGCATTGGTAAGCCTGCAATAACCACTGGCGGTTTGAAACTATTTATGGTGCTATGCCATTTCTTATCCTTTTGACCGAATTAATTGTCAGTTCAGAGTTTGCCTCTATGATGGTATTGTGTAAATTGTGTTCGATCAAGATTTCTAGGCATTGCTCTAAGGCCATGAATTCCGCCATGTTATTTGTGGCGTTACCCAAATGACTATGAAAGGCTACTTTTATGTTTCCTTGCTCATCTCTTATGACTCCTCCATAACAAACAACCCTAGGGTTTCCCTTAGAGGCTCCATCTATATTAAATTTCAAAAATCCATGGGGGGGTGGTTGCCAGAAGTCCTTCCCCTCTGTTGTATGTCTTACGATCTTGCTTATGCCCTGGGGGACAGTTGATTGGAGACCCAAATGCACAAGAATTTGAGCATCCTGGTTTCAAGGAGGGTTCTCGGGGAGTTGATTCAGAAGGGTGCTCACAGTTTCTTTGAGTTGTCTTAAAATTTGAGCTATGATGCTTTGAGTTGAGCTAGTTCTGTTCTTGAAAATCCTATTGTTGCGTTCTTTCCATACATCCCAGATAAAAAAACCTAGTATTAGAGTCCAGGCTTTGTTGATTGTTTCATTATCTAAGAAGTCTTTCCTCCAATTCATCAAAGTTCCAATGATACTATTTCCGTCCTGTCTATTTGCCTGAAGATTGAGGCTACCCAATTCCATAAGGTAGAGGTGAAAGTGTAGAGGTTGAGCAAGTGATCTAGCATTTCCTCTTGTAGACCACATAACTGGCATCTAGATGGACTAGCTAAACCTCTTTTTCTTAGATTTTCCCAAGTCAAAACTTTTTTATGCTGTACCAACCATATGAACAGTTTGATTTTCATCCAGTGTGGTTTCTGCCATAGGTTCTTCGATATCATATCAGGGTTAGGTAAGTCAAACCCAGTGGCAATTATTTTGGCTTGTTTGGGGTTGAAGTTTCCTGCACTATTTCTTCCCCATATTAGTTGGTCTGGCGAAGTTGAAGTCAAAATATTTCTCTGTTCCAGGATCACTGCAAGAGCTTCAACCTAGGCCTTCAAAGGGGTTTCTTCACTGTATACTAGGTCTTTCCATTTCCTCCATTTTCCATTGTCCCTTGTATGATCCCAAAAGTCACTTACCCTGAGCAACCCTTTATTGTCAGTGTCATTTTTGAGAATGTCTAGTCTTTCCTTACACAAGTTAGGCTCCTGCTGCCAATTATCCTCCCAAAACCAGGCCAGGTTTCCATCTCTGATCTCCCAGAAATTGTGCTTCTGAACAATACCTCTATTCTCCTAAGCTTTGTTCCAAATGTGGGAGCCCTTGATGAGTTCTGTCATTCGAATATGATCCCTATCTTTCCAGTTCTTTGCATACTTATGTTTCAGAGCTTGCCCAGGGGTTCTTGTTTCCTTTAGCCATCTCCACCGAAGTTTTGCCCCCAAAACTTTGCTTAGGGTTTCCGGGTCATGAAGTCCCAAACCTCGTTGGGTCTTGGGTTTGCAGATCTTTTCCCAAGCTACCAGAGTCCATTTCTTTTTCTCTTCTCCTTTGCCCCAAATAAAATCTCTTTGGATGTTCCTCTTGTGTTGAAAAACTCCTTTTGGGGCAGGAAGAGTTGAAAACATGAAGGTGGGTATGGTTTGCAAGACAACCTTTATAAGCACTAGCTGTCCTGCTAAGTTCAAAGATCTACTAGTCCATTTTCTAATTTTGTCCTGAATTTTATTAGTCACTGGCTCCCAAACTTCCTTACTCAGAGGTTTGTTGGTTAGAGGTATTCCCAAATATTTGGACGGTAGTTGATCTCTTTGAGAGCCAAGAATTCTGGAGAGATTTCTCTGAATAGCAATGTTAGTATTGAAGAATAAAATGTTTGATTTTGTGAGGCTTACCTCTGTCCCAGCAGCCATAGAAAAATCATTCAGGATTTGTTTGAAGGCTTTAGCTTCCTTGATCGTGGGTGTACCCTATAGCATGGTGTCATCCACAAATTTTTTGTGAGTCAAAGTGTCCCCATTCAGGGTAAGTTTGAGACCCTGGATTCTTCCCTTTGCTTTGGCTTCTGTGATCGCTTTACCTAATCCTTCCATCATGAGAATGAATAGGAAGGGGGAGGGTGGATCTCCTTGTCTGAGGCCTCTCAAAGGCCTGAAATTTTTGGATGGAGAGCCATTAAGTAGGATTGAAAAACTAGTTGTGTGGCAAGGGCCATCACCCATCTTATACAGTTGTGGTTGGAGCCATACGCTTTTAGTACATCTCTAATATACGACCAGCTTAGCTTATCATAAGCTTTCGCCAGGTCAAGCTGTATTATCATACCCACTTGCTTAGTGATATTGAGAGAATGAACCACCTCGTGAGCTTGAATGATGTTATTGAGAATTTTCCTTCCCTCTACATAACCAGTTTGCTCCTCAGACACAAGAGTTGGAAGAAGGGGTTTGAGTCTGTTTGCAATTACTTTAGAAATAATTTTGTACACCACATTGCATAGGGCTATGGGTCTGAATCTATCTGGTGTCATAGATTTTTCCTGCTTTGGAATTAAGGCTATGAAAGATGCATTGAGCGCCCTTAAAACTGTTTTTTATTTCCTCGAGTCCTCCACAACATCAAGGATATCTTGTTTGACTATGTCCCATCATGTTTTGTAGAAGTTTACATTGAACCCATCTGGGCCTCGAGCTTTCCCATTTTTCATCTCTTTGATGACTTCATTGACCTCTTTGATGACTTCATTTACCTCCTCTTCAGTCACTGGCTTGTTGAGATTGTAATTGTCTTCCCTGGTTACTAATTTAGGAATGTACTATGTGAAGTTGTTGATAAATTGTGATCTGTCTAAGGGAGGCTCCTCTATTATGCTTTGGAAATGTTGTATCATAACAGATTCCATTTCTTTGTGGGTACTTCGCTCTTTCCCTTGAGGATCTTTGAGTTTTACAATCCTATTATGTGCCCTGTGATCCATGGTTGACCTGTGGAAAAACCTTGTATTTCTTTCCCCTTCTTTAATCCATTGCACTCTTAATTTTTTCTCCAGAAGATCACTTCTTACTGTCATCTGTTGTCCCATTCCTATTGAATAGAATCAACTTGGATTTTCCTTTCCTCGGTAAAGCCATCTATGATGAGGATTTGGTTAATTTTCTATAGTTTCTGTTCCACTTCTCTTTTGGCTTTGAAAATATTGCCAAACTCATTTTTGTTCCATTCTTTAAGCTTGAGTTTGATGTGTTTCAGTCTCTTTTGCAGTAGGAACATCTTCGTGCCTTGAACAGGCATGTCTTCCACCCACCACTTTCCAATATTAGTGATGAAGTCAGGGTGAGTGAGCCGGACATTTTCAAACTTGAAAGGTTTGTTCCTCGGAGTGCCTATAAAAGAAGCTTCAAGCTAAATAGGCCAGTGGTCTGAGCCTCCAAAAGGAAGGATTAAAGCAGTCAAGTTAAGGCCATTGAGAAAGAGGTCCTTTGATATTAAGACTCTATTTAGTTTAGAGGCAACTTGAGAAGCCCCTCCCCTCTTATTATTCTAGGTGAAGGTGCCATTTATTGTCTCCGTATCCATCAGCCTCATGTCATTTAGGAAGTTCTCGAAGGCGATGAAGTCTCTGCCTAGTGTTTTGGTCCCACCTTTTTTCTTTGTAAGAGATCGGATCATGTTGAAGTCCCCTCCTAGAATCCAGGGCATAGCGAGATGTCTTTCTCTCAACTTCTCCAATGAGTTGAGAAGCAAAAGTTTGTCTTCAAGTTTTTGAGGACCATAGACATTAGTGATCATATAGAGTTCCTTATCACCCAAAGGTTGGATAACCATTGAAAGGTAGTTCCTGGATGCTTCAACATCCAAGATTCCAAGTTTCTGGGGATTCCATAGGGTGAGAATCCCTCCTGCTTTGTTGTTTGTTTTAACTTCTAGATACTTGTACTTAATAAGCCATTTTCTATGTTTCTCTCTAATTTTGTCTATTGAACATTTTGTTTCCTGTATAAACACCATATCTAGTTTTTCTTCTTTTATTCTATTGCTGATATTTCTTTGTTTTCTTTTACTTCCTAGACCCCTAATGTTCCAAGTTGTGAGCTTCATTATGAAAGGTTTGTAAATGAGTAACTGGTAAGATCTTTCATCTTACCTGAGTTAAGCATGAGTTTCTCACACTCTGTCAGTAACTCATTCTATCTCTTCCTTCCTCTTTTCCTGCCTGGGTTCTTGAACAAGTGCCCTGATGTTACCTCCATTGGTTTTATCCCTCCATATTCCTAGCTGTCATGGTTTCTTTTGACTCTAGCAGCCTTTGCTTGAGATCTCCATAGGAAGAGCTATTGCACTCTGTCAAACTCCTCTTGGGGTAGAGAATCAACACCCTTGGTGGATCCCTGCTCCAGGAACTTTTCTAGATCAAGATTCTCCCTCTCAAGAATCTCCTGTAGCTCCCGGTCCTCCATGCCAATTTCACTTGGTGTCATCTCAGGGTCCTTGCCAAGTTCCATAGTGCTCTTCGTATCCTCCTTTAGTTTGTTGTTCTTATGTGTGACCTCCATGCTGTCATCTTTTTCCTTTTCTGCAGGATTATCCTCTGGTGCCTTATCCGTTCCATTGTTCCCACCTTCTTCTTCTAAAATTTTGAAACTGTTATGAATTTGTTGCTTATCCTTGCTAGTTTTCTTTTGGTGCTTTCCCCCCCTCCTTTTCCTCTGCCTCCCACCTTGGTAAAGCCTTCCAGATATTTACCTGTGTTGGCTTTTATATTGTCCTCTTGTTTGTTGATTGGGCAGTCTCTTAAAAGGTGCCCATGTTCATAACATTTACGACATCTAAATGAGACATGTTCATAGTCCACCACCTACACCCATTCTTCATCATATACTTCTAGAATAATTTCATTCGGAAGTGCTCCCGATAGGTCCATTTCTACACATATGCGGGCGAAGGAGGTATATTTGTCTCGCAGAGTCGCATATGATATCTTTAAAAACTGACCTAGCTTATTACCTATGGATTTTAAGGATTCAGGGAGCCAATAATCTAAAGGTAAAGAGTAGAGTCTAATCCATATTGGTACCGATGTGAATGTTTCTCGCTTCGGGACAAAATTCATCACCCATGGTCGCATGTAGAGGCCTGCAGCAACATAGAAATATGGTCCTCCTTCAAACACTCTATCTTTATCCTCTAGGTTCGTGAAAACCATTATGAAGAAACCCCTGGACCCAAGATGAAGGTTTATTTGTCCCTTTGGTTTCCAATGGTTTCTTATCCATGTGTGCAATGCCTTCTCCATTGGCCATATTCCCATAAATTTGCATATGATCGCGTAAGCTGCCAAGTGATCCTTGTGTGCTTGTAATGCTGGATCATTTAATACAACCCTTGTTTAATGGTTGACCTGGGTTTGCAGAGTCCTGTTGCAGTCTTGTGTTCATTTGTTTGACTATTGTCTCCTGTTCTCTTCTCTCTTTGACTTCTTCATGATTCTCTTCCTGTTCATGCGTTTTGATCTTTTCCGGTTTTTTGGTTCTTGTCTTAGTTTCTGCCCCCATTGGTTTCTTGAATCGATTTGAACCTACCTCGTTTTTTTCGCTACTACATGACTGTAGGAGGGAGTGGAGCTCCCTCCTCCTGGCCCCTCCATTGTTACCAGCTCCCTGTTCAGAACCCTAGCTCCCTGTTCAAAACCCTAGCTCCGCCTTCGCAAATCCGCGCCGTGTTTTCCAATACTGCCCAAATAAGAACATTCACGCCCAAACAGATAAACTGTTTATACCAAAAAGATTGTATCCATTAATAAGTTATGAATAATTAACAATAGATAATCTCTTGACCACTTAAGTTTGAAAATTAAAACATCATACCACATTCATGAATTCATCTACACATATTACACCCATTTAGATAATAAATCATTATAAGGAATTTTCCAAATTTGAAAATTAAAAAATAATCCTACAATTAGATTAGTGATTTCATAAGGTTGTTATGCACACATATCACACTTAATTTTTAAAATTAAAACATCATCCTTTCATAAGGCCATCATCTATACATAAGGCTATCATTTATACAGGGTATCATTTATACATATTATACCCATTTAGATAATAAATCATTATAAGGCATTTTCCAACTCATAAGGCCATCATCTATAAATGAGGCTATCATCTATACATATTAGACCCATTTGGATAATAAATAATTATAAGACATTTTCCAACCAAAGATGACACAAAAGTAACTTAAGTTTTAAAATTAAAGCATCATCCCTTCATCATGCTATCATCTATACATAGGCTATCATCTATACATATTACACTCATTTAGATAATAAATCATTATAAAGATTTTTCAACCAAAAATTTGACACAAAAAGGTTTGAGAGAATATGGCATTTCCAACAAAAGATGACACAAAAGGCGTTTGAGAAAATAATGGTGAAACTTGATTAATTTCTGTAAGAGGTTTACTAATAAAATATACTAGAGTATTAATATTATTTTATTATATTTATTAGCACCAATTATATTATAAGTTACTAATAAACTCATAGAATATAAATAATTATTTACATATGTTATTAGGTTATATAAAATTAAATAAAGGTTAAATGTCTATAAACATTAAATTCATAATAAGCCTAAAAAAATATTACATAATTACATTTTATATTACTCAAATTAAAAAATTCATAAAAAAATTATCTAAATGTATAATATATTATTATTATTTATTTGCTAGTTTATGTGAGTCTTGAGATGATTGTCACAATTAATTTGTGGCTTAAGTAGTTGCAATCTAGGAGCATCCAAGTAGTCAAGCCATCAAAATCACTTGGGGATCACATCCAGCTTGGACCATACCAACCCTTAACATGACTATATTTTTGCCCACGGAGTTTGGAACTAGTGACCTTTACATCGTGGAGTGCCTTAACAGACCTTAACAGACCTTAACAAAACACCCTGTCACCATTTACTCTACGTCTTGTGGGGTTATCATTATCATTATTATTATTATTAAATAATTAAAAAATTAATATTTATATGTTAAAAACATATATGTATTTGAAAACATGGAACAATAAAAATAATAAAATATTATTTTATAATTTTTTCCTTGAAAAAAGAAATCGACCTTGCTGTAAGCTCCTCGAGGGCTAGAGTGAGGTTGTTGTTACCAATGCAACAATATTCATAGGCACAAAACCATTACAATAGTATTTATCAAGGCATTATAGCTCATCATATTAGTGGTGGGGATTTGAACTTGGGTTTTTTCCCACTTAGGTTATTTCCAGAGAAAAGAAATCAACCTCACTCTCAACTCTTAGATGGCTAGAGTGAGGTAACAATATTCATAGGCATGAAACCATTACAACAATATTTATCAAAGCATTATAGCTCATCATATCACTATCAGGGATCTAAACTTAGGTGCAAAAGATAACAACCATTCCACTAACCACCCAAAATAACCCATTGCCTTAAAATAAATTATTTTATATAAAATATTTATAATTTTAAATTAAAAACATTATTTTTTATTAAAAATATTATTTAATATAAATTGAAATTTATTATAATATTTATTAAAATTTATAAAAAGTTAAACTATTAATAAAAATACATTAAAAAATCCAATAATATAAATTAACCGTGTAATATCATAGATTGGTACCTTTTTCATGTAAAACATAAAATGATGGCACATTAAATTAATATAACATTTTTTTTTATATTAATTATAATAAAATATTTTAATATATATTTTAAATAAATAATTTTGTTAATATTTAATATTAATATACATACAATATTTAAATTTAAATTTAAATAAAATAAAATTTATAAAAGTTCTAAAATACATTTTCCTTAATTTACAAATTGATGTTGTAAATTATTTGTCTAAACATATATCATGGATTTATTTTTAACAATGAATTTATCATCTGATGAGAATAATGAATTAAAGTTTTGTAGCGATATTTTTAAATTAAAAAAAAATACATTTTTGTTAAATAAGTATTAATTTTTTCATTACTTTTTAATATTTTTTTATTTCAATTTCTTTTTTACAATTAGATAAACCTATACTTTTACCAAATTACTTCAGTACTATGTAGAGTCAATAAGTGATTACTCATTTTTCTTTTTTTTTTATAAAAAGATATAAGGAAAATTATTTTCTAACTAGTGTTCTCTCAAATGACCCTAACATCCTATAGAAGGCCATATAAAAAGTATAGTCTAATGCTTACATTCACATCAATATAATTATTGGGAAAAAACAAAGAAAAGACTTCTTAATTGTATTGATACAATTGTTTTACATCATTAATTCCTTTTGTCCATAATATGGGGTTTATATACATTTCAAAAATAATATTGATAATAAAAAATTATTTCAGTATCTCCTCGATAGGGTGGAGGAAGAGGACCATTGAGCAAATATGATTGGGGTGCCCACCGCCCCAACGACCTCTAAGGCAATAAAGTGGTAATGGCATGACCTGCCACCCCATGCATGCAAATGTGTGAGGCCACACTAATTCAATTAATGACATCTTTGGTTTTGGAGAGTTTATTGAGCTTGGGTGAGCGGATAAGCAAGGATTAATTGCATTGCTTTTTTATTTACTTTGTAGGGGGATATTTCCCTCTTCTCAATGGAGTTTGTTCATAGTTGGGATGCTAGTAGGGGGATTCTCTACGTGGAATGGGCATATATTGCTTGATGATGTGAAATGGTGTACTACGCTCTCTATTTCTCCTAAAGTTTACAAGGATTCTTTTACCTTGCTTTTTTGTGGTGGATTCATCTCCAAAGGTAAAGGAAATGTTAAATCCGCGGTTCTAAAGGTTGAAATAGGTCATAATATTGAATTCCTAGAGGGTAGGTGATGTTTGAAAACAACAACATCAAGGTATTTCACCCAAGTTTGAGTGGTTTGAAGTGATGTGGCCTACTATCACTAAGTAACACTTCTTCGTCGACTTTGTGAATCAGGATTACCTGCTTTTGGTTATACTTAAAGTTATTTGCATTATGGTGTGGTGGTTTTTATTTTTTTCACATAAACATATAACATTTGTATTATAGAAAAGATTTGGAAATGAGGCCAGAACCCTTACATTATCTAACATATGACATGGTGGTAGTGCTCCCTATAACCCATAGGCTATATCCATTGTGCCTGATATAAGATTTCCCCATTTCTTCAAAACCAACCTACTATAGATTCTATAGTAGACTCCTAGAAATAACCCATATTTACATAACATAGAAAACTAAAAGAAAGTGGAGAAATGACATGGTCCAAAAATGCAACCACATTTCATAGTGAGCCAAACATGCCTTAATCAATATGAGGTTTGTCCAGAGCCTTTGATATAATATCTTCAATTATGTCATTGATTGAATTGAGTTTAGAGGCACCACGACTTAGTTAACCGATATTCATAGACATGATGACAATCTTAGATCGAACTTCGACTTGATGATCCTCCAATTTATTCAAGAGAACTGCCAACTTTGTTTCCATAAGAAATTGTAAGGAAGTCCTCACTTTCTCCTCTGTCATGCTCTTTTGCATCAAGGCCTACAACACACCCCTAACCATATCAAACAAATTTTCCATCAAACTGTTGATTTTGGCAAGCTTGTCATCAAATTCCATTTGACAATTTGCATCCCACTTCGTTTTACTAGCCATACTCCTTCCACAATGATATAAATGAATATCATCATGCACCTTAAGGGACACATCCAATACAAAGCCAATTACTTCAAACCGAAGGTAATGAAATAATGTAGATGCCCAGTCATCCCTAATCATGGAATGACATGTGAATTTAAAGTCCACTAATCAATTTCTTACACATCTTGGCTCAAGGTGGCACCTTTATTTGCTAAAGAATATACTTAGGCATTGAGATTATATAAAGCATGAAAATAATCAATTTTTTCAAATTATCAAGATAACAAGGTTATTCTTTGGATGATCAGAGAGTGGTATGATCTCAATGCATCCGTAACATTTTTTGCTTGCCTTATTGTGATTAAAAAGTCTCAAAATATTGATATTGTGTTGATTTTTCGATCAATTTCCAATTCCAATCCTTTCCACAGGGTGAGGTATTCCATCTGGTTGTTAGATGCAACTGCAATCACCTAAGAAAACTACATCTTTGTTTTTTTTCCAGGGCCAAAAATGATCCCTCACACTCTTGCCACCCCCTTTGGTGTGGTGATTTTATTCTGCAAGTTTTTAGTTATTCCTTTGGTGGTTTTTCTTTGTCTACGTCTTTAGGAGATGGACCTTGTTAAGGCCCAGGCCATATTTCTACTTTATAGAGGGCCTGTGAGTTGGTCTAGTGTAGCTTGTTTTCTTGGGGTGTTTTATTTCATACTGGTGGTTGTGTGTGGAGCTAGATAGTTTCTTTGTATGTTCGATTTAAAAGAAATAATGCCTCTATGGTTGTCAATGTAAATTTGTTTATGGGAGATAAGGGCTTGTTTCTTTATAATCTGTGGAACAATGGGTGGGTGTCTCCTTATTTTTATATTGTCTTCCTGGTCACAAGAGCTAGTATTCCTCGTCAACATATGTGAGGGTGGCATAGAGTAAGGGTAGGTGTCAATTCACAAGGTCCCGTGTGGAGGTGAAACACATGGGGCTTCACTAGGGGAGTAATACCATACCACATGCGTTCATATTGGGGGATACATATTGAGAAAAAAGGGCATAATATATTGAGCATATAATAGGGGGTAAAGGGTTTTTATATGTTTTGTATAAAAAATAGAGCTCAAAGTTAATGAAAAATATAAAGGGGTATAAAATGTTAATGAAAAATTGATACTTACAATATCTAATGAAAGTAGGGGTTTTTTAAAGTGGGAAGGTATATTGGGTTTGTATTGGTAGGCAATTAAATAAAGTGATTTTTAGAGGTATTTTCCAATATGTAGTCAAATGACATGTAGGTTTTAACCTTGTACAAAAATTACCTACGAACAAATTCTTAAAATAGAAAAATAAACAATGGCAAGAACATAAAACAAATATACATAGAGATTTTCCCTTGGATCCCAAAACCAGGACTACCAAATTGATTTTTCATTATATTCCTTTCAATGTTATAATACATATATATACATACCAAAGTATTCATAAAACCCAATCCATAACCCTGGATTAGAATATAACCGTAGTTCCCTTTGTTGGATCTACAAAATATCGTGGGCAGAAAACTATTATGCTGAAAACCATGTGCAAAACCCATGCACAAACCCATGGGTAGGTCCGCCGACCATCTTTGGGTCTGTCCCCCATCCTTGGGTCTTCCCAACTATTATTGGGTCCACATAATTTTTTTCCCTAGGGAACTACCCTCGACCCCATGCAGAGGGTCTACCGCCCCCTGCAAGCCTCCCTACAAGAGGGGTTTCTGCCCCCCCTATGACTCCCCTGCCGCACTCGACGCAACATACATCGCGTAGTGCTCATCGTGGAAAGAATATAACACACACCCAACATTACGAGTGTTATTTAGTATGCCACAAACACGTGCTATGTCAGAGGTTCTGATGCAGGAGCATCTCACCCTTTCCCTAATTAAAGAAAAATCCAAGTGGAGCAATGAAGACGTGGACAGTCAAGCTGGAAAAAGGAGGAAAATCTGCTTTAAAACAGATTTAAAGTAGATTTAATGGATATGATTTACAGCCGTGCATGCATTTCCATTGGAGAAAAGTAAGGAGAGGATCTGATCGATCCTTCCTAGCTAATGCGTCTTATATAAATGTAATGTAATAGGAATAGAGATAGGTTGTGGGTGAGAAGGATGTAACCAAGAGCGAGATTTTTCTAAGGCTGCAATGCCTTAGATTTAAGCAATGTCTGTATATAATCCAAATAGTATATTCTGTTGATTTCCTGCGTGTGGAGCTATGGATTTTATAGTTAAATCTATGAGTTAATTTTTTTGTGTGACTTGTAGATCGACATCGATCAGTGAAAGGATCGATGATGATCTAAATATTGTTTAACTATTATATATGGTGATCCAATATTATGTTTCTGTTATATGTGAATTTTTTGTTGAAGACAACGTGCATCACAGATTTTATGAATTCGGTTGTAAAGACTTGGATTTTTTATGAATTTGTTAGCATAGAGAGCCTAATGGTTAGAAATACTCCGAATTTGAGCAGAAGAAAGTTCTTTTATGGAAAAGCAGTCATGGTTTGTGTCTGCTAAGCCGTGCAAGACTTTCGTTTTCTCTAGATTCTGTGTAAATGAAGCTGAGATCTTCACAGTTCCAGGTCAAATTAGTCAGATTTCTTTGTAAGGAAAGCTAGTCTTGTAAAAATGAGTAGTATGTCTTTTGGATATCAGTTGTGGATGTCAGATTCACTATAAGTTGTGGTCAAAGGAAGTTAAGATTTATGGATGTAATCTGTAGTCCTTTGCATTAAGCGGGATTCTGAGCTCTTGTTATGAAAAGATTTAAAGTTTAAAACGCTTCCGATGGGATTTAATGGGCCAGAAACCACAGTCCCACGATCGAGATTCATATCTGAAAAGGGATTTTGGCTTACCCCAAATTCTTAGTTTCATCAAGTGGTATCAGAGCAGGGAAAGGATTCCTGAGAGAAGAAAGAAGAATGCGAGCAGAAGGGAAAAGAGGTACAGTTGTGTTAAAGCTAGAGAGTTTATGATCTTATTATCTTGCAGATGGCGGCAGCAGAAGGTGAGAAGATTTGCAGCAACCTAGAGAAGGATGCCAAAAGACCGAGTGAGGAGGGCTTGGTGAGGTATCGTGTAACAGAGGAGACTGTTACTGTAGAGGTTGGTTGCAACTCACAGAAAATCCTAAAAGCAGTTCCAGTGAAGGAATGTAGTGGATAAAATTGCTAAGGACAAGGAAAAGCATATGACCAGGAGGTCATAAATTTTTTGTGCCTCAAGAGTCTGATACAGGAGAATCTCACCCTTTCCCTAATTAAAGAAAATTCCAAGTGGAGCAATGAAGATGTGGACAGACAAGCTGGAAAAAGGAGGAAAATCTGCTTTAAAACAGATTTAAAGTAGATTTAATGGATATGATTTATAACCGTGCATGCATTTCCATTGGAGAAAAGTAAGGAGAGGATCTGATCGATCCTTCCTAGCTAATTCATCTTATATAAATGTAATGTAATAGGAATAGAGATAGGTTGTGGGTGAGCAGGATGTAACCAAGAGCGAGCTTGTTCTAAGGCTGCAATGCCTTAGATTTAAGCAATGTCTATATATAATCCAAATAATATATTCTGTTGATTTCCTGCATGTGGAGCTATGGATTTTATAGTTAAATCTATGAGTTAATTTTTGTGTGTGACTTGTAGATCGACATCGATCAATGAAAGGATCGATGGCGATCTAAATATTGTTTAACTATTATATATGGCGATCCAATATTATGTATCTGTTATATGTGAATTTTTTGTTGAAGACAACGTGCATCACAGATTTTATGAATTCGGCTGTAAAGACTTGGATTTTTTATGAATTTGTTAGCATAGAGAGCCTAACGGTTAGAAATACTCTGAATTTGAGCAGAAGAAAGTTCTTTTATGGAAAAGCAGTCATGGTTTGTGTCTGCTAAGCCATGCAAGACTTTCGTTTTCTCTGGATTCTGTGTAAATGAAACTGAGATCTTCACAGTTCCAGGTCGAATTAGTCAGATTTCTTTGCAAGGAAAACTAGTCTTGTAAAAATGAGTAGTATGTCTTTTGGATATCAGTTGTGGATGTCAGATTCACTGTAAGTTGTGGTCAAAGGAAGTTAAGATTTATGGATGTAATCTGTAGTCCTTTGCATTAAGTGGGATTCAGAGCTCTTGTTATGAAAAGATTTAAAGTTTAAAACACTTCCGATGGGATTTAATGGGCTAGAAACCATAGTCCCACGATCGAGATTCATATTTGAAAAGGGATTTTGGCTTACCCAAAATTCTCATTTTCATCAAGTGGTATCAGAGCAGGGAAAGGATTCCTGAGAGAAGAAAGAAGAATGCGAGCATAAGGGAAAAGAGGTACAGTTGCGTTAAAGCTGGAGATTTTATGATCTTATTATCTTGCAGATGGCGGCAGCAGAAGGTGAGAAGATTTGTAGCAACCTAGAGAAGGATACCAAAAGACCGAGTGAGGAGGGCTTGGTGAGGTATCGTGTAACAGAGGACACTGTTACTACAGAGGTTGGTTGCAGCTCACAGAAAATCCTGAAAGCAGTTCTAGTGAAGGAATGTAGTGGATAAAATTGCTAAGGACAAGGAAAAGCATATGACCAAGAGGTCATAAATTTTTTGTGCCTCAGGAGTCTGATGCAGGAGCATCTCACCCTTTCCCTAATTAAAGAAAAATCCAAGTGGAGCAATGAAGACGTGGACAGTCAAGCTGGAAAAAGGAGGAAAATCTGCTTTAAAACAGATTTAAAGTAGATTTAATGGATATGATTTACAGCCGTGCATGCATTTCCGTTGGAGAAAAGTAAGGAGAGGATATGATCGATCCTTCCTAGCTAATGCGTCTTATATAAATGTAATGTAATAGGAATAGAGATAGGTTGTGGGTGAGTAGGATGTAACCAAGAGCGAGCTTGTTCTAAGGCTGCAATGCCTTAGATTTAAGAAATGTCTGTATATAATCCAAATAATATATTCAGTTGATTTCCTGCGTGTGGAGCTATGGATTTTATAGTTAAATCTATGAGTTAATTTTTGTGTGTGACTTGTAGATCGACATCGATCAGTGAAAGGATCGATGATGATCTAAATATTGTTTAACTATTATATATGGCAATCCAATAGTATGTTTCTGTTATATGTGAATTTTTTGTTGAAGACAACGTGCATCATAGATTTTATGAATTCGGCTGTAAAGACTTGGATTTTTTATGAATTTGTTAGCACAGAGAGCCTAACGGTTAGAAATACTCCGAATTTGAGCAGAAGAAAGTTCTTTTATGGAAAAGCTGTCATGGTTTGTGTCTGCTAAGCCGTGCAAGACTTTCGTTTTCTCTGGATTCTGTGTAAATGACGCTGAGATCTTCACAGTTCCAGATCGAATTAGTCAGATTTCTTTGCAAGGAAAGCTAGTCTTGTAAAAATGAGTAGTATGTCTTTTGGATATCAGTTGTGGATGTCAGATTCACTGTAAGTTGTGGTCAAAGGAAGTTAAGATTTATGGATGTAATCTGTAGTCCTTTGCATTAAGCGGGATTCTGAGCTCTTGTTATGAAAAGATTTAAAGTTTAAAATGCTTCCGATGGGATTTAATGGGCTAGAAACCACAGTCCCACGATTGAGATTCATATCTGAAAAGGGATTTTGGCTTACCCCAAATTCTCATTTTCATTAGGTTCATTATTGAAGCTTCCCATGAGGTGCATGCACAAGAGATGGCTACAACCTTTCATGTTGTGACTCCTCATAGCACTCATGAAGATATTTAGAAGCTGGAAACTCATGTCACCAAATATCACCTTGCACACTCAAACTATGAATTGGTAGTAGAAGTTGCTCATTGGCTTCCCAAACTTGGAAGTACCAGGGGAAGAAGTAACCAGTACATGTAGTCAATCACCCTCCATTGGTAGCTCAAGGCACTATTGGGTCAAGTCTTGCAGGAGAAACATGAGGATAGAAACTACATAATTTCCTTCTTGAATGACCTCCAACGCAACCAATGGAAAAATGCAGGATAGGTTGGACAGGTTGGACACTTGATTATCCCACATGGAAAAACATATCCATTGCAAGTTTAAGATTAATGAACCTCATGATACGATGATAAAAGACCCAACCATAGTGTCTTCTTCAAATTCCTAATTTGGCTGTCATGTAGTGGCTTTTGTTGCAACTATTTTGGATATATGGTTTCCTTTTTTTTGTTGTTATTGTTACATGTTTACTATTTTGTAGTATCAATCTCTGGCTCTGGCTTCCAGCATGGCATAGTAAGACCAATATTATATTTCTTTTGGTTATTAGATATGCAACTTGAATTTTGCAGGTAATACAATCAATTTACAAATAAAATAAAAAATTCAATATTAATTATAAATAAAATATTTTTTTAATACTTTATCAATATAACTCTCTTTCTCTATATTAAACTATTTGAAAGTAAAAAACATTTCTATGATTATTAATAATTATTAGTTATTAATACATTATAAGAATTTTTTTTACTTTTAATTAGTGTGTGTGGGTGTGTGTGCATTTGTAACCCAGAGGAACATGGTAGCTCACATGACATGAGGATACTAAAAAACCTCTAGGGGTCTATGACCTATCCTCCTCTCTATAAACTTGGTCACAACTGGCAGGATTTGAACCTTGGATCTCTTAGTTACCCACAGACTCACATTAGTTCGATCACCAATTAAGATGTCTCCCTGGGAAAATGTGTATGTGTGTGTGTGTTAACAATTATTTCAATGGTAATTATAAATATTCTATTTGTGTGTGTGTGTGTGTGTGTGTGTGTGTGTGTGTGAGAGAGAGAGAGAGAGAGAGAGAGAGAGAGAGAGCTATTTTTTTAATTGGGTAGAGAGGTATTCTTTATAATTTAGGATGAGATAGATGTGTAATTATTTCCATACTCAGCATGGAATTAAGATGTGATATTTAAAAATAATATCAATACTAATTTAATGTTGAACATAGATATCCCCAATGTTGGGTGCTTGGAGGTGACATTATGAGGCCTGGGAATGGTGCGAGGCCTCAACCATCGGCTACTCATTGCCATTGCAAAGAAATCTCAGAAGTGACTTCCATGCAATGTATTGAAGGGTCCATGCTTAAACAAGTTACCTGGACTACAACCCCTGTAGATGTTAGAGAAGGTGTCATCCCAGTGCATTCATGGCACAACAAGGGAAATGGTGGTAACATGGTGAGCATCATGATGAAACATGCCAAATATATTTGGAAACATGTGTGGAATAGTCTTTCTTCCACGACCCCTCACCTTGATAATATTGGATAATAATGTACATCAAACCAGATTTGAGGGGAAAATAAAAGATAACTTTCCCTTCTATGTTTTGGCTTTCCTGTATTTCTGTTTGTGTTGGCGTTTTTAGTTTCATTATAGGAATTATATATCTATTTTCTATCTCCTTGGAATCACAACCCTTCGCTTGATGCTTAAGGGAAAGGCTCTCATGTGTCAATCCATAGTGGAAGCAGATAAAATGGTATTGACTTCTGCATATCTTTGGGCTACAGTGGCTAGTTTCGGGAAATGGTTATATGTTGTGGAATAAAAGGTTAAACTCTCTATCTTTGTTTGCAAAATAGGAAATGAAGGCAACAATTAAAAGTTTTTTAATAGACCTGGGTTTGGCTCACATAAGACAAACCAAGTTCCATGAAGCGATGGAGCTTTATTGGCATAGATAAAGATTTTGTGGCCTAAGCAACCTCTTCTCAAGAAAAGGTTGGAAATGACCTCCATGACCAAGTAGAGTTGACCAAGAAGAAGAATAAACTTTTTCTCATTTTGGTCTCTTTCTTGGTGAAAAAACATGGTGGGCATGATTCAAGTTCAAGATATTCTAGGAACATCAAAGGAACACACGATTGAACTATGTTAATCCTTAGAGGAAGCAAGTTGCAACCAACCTTTTTAATCTTTTAGTTTTGCATGGTTTACTTTCTTGACTTTTATTATTTGATAAAACATTTAGATACCTCTATTGTTATCCTTAATGGTAGGCCCTTTTTATATTTTGTTATTATGTTCCTCAAACATTAAGGCTTGGTTTCCCTCTATGGGTAGGTCCAAAAGATATTTTTTTTAAGGTTAGTATGCATCCTCAATACTTCTTTTTCTCAATTAATTCCGAATAACATATTGGTAAACAATGCCTTTAAGCTAATTGATTCATTCAACTACTTGTATATATGTACACTATACTATAAATATTTTATAAAATAACTACTCTTATTATCCATGCCGCAGGGAGAGGATAAACATATTCGATTCATGGTTAAACCATCAATTAATCGACTAGTTGACAAAAATTCAAACAACAATTATAATGTTAAAAATTATAATTTATTTATTTTTTTTAAAAATATTTTAATTTATTTATTTAAAATGTGATTCGTTCATCGACATTGAGTCTTACTGTGGCTGTAGTGGTTAATCTAAGGTGCTAGATTAGACTAGATTTAATATCAACCAAGGTAGGTAAACTTAGAGGCACATGTCTAAAGTCTATAGACCTAAAAGGATCTCATCTACCTAACTAATTGTCTACTGTGACATGCTACAACACTCCTTTACAGGAGATTGAAATATGTTTCCTCTCACACCTTAACACTTAGATCATCTAATTTAATTAACTGTTCTAAAGAAACAGCGTGTTACTAGTCTGAGTTTTCAACCCTCTTACACGGATATCATTCACAAAAGCTCTTTCCAGCTAACACACTAAGCATTCATGAAAACCAAAAACTCTTTTAAGCATATTAAAACTTAGATGCATGAAAACAGAGTCCACAAAGATACTTCGAAATTCAATGGTCGATCAAATATTTTACATGGTATTGTTCAATAATCTAGCAATCGAATTCTCAAGCTATCACCATGAATAATACTTGCAAGAACTTGTAATCGAATCAATAAACTCACAGGCAAGAAAATAACATCAAACACTATTCAACACTATTCAGATTCGAAAACGCTATGGGAATGAAAATAAAAGTATACCAATCTCCACATAGGGCCCATCCACGCTTCAATCGCACACTTGGGAAACTTCAAGTGATGAAAATGTTAACGCATAACCACTGTAATGGTAAAACGATGCCTGGAATTAAGATCTGGAAATCAAATTACATGCAAGAGCAATGTTCTGGAAACAATACACAAGAACAACAATGTTCTGGAAAACAATACGCAGTCCTTTTATCTGCTTGTCTCCTATCCTCGTTCACTAACTTTCCCTTCTAGTCTATAATCGACTGTACATATATTATCATGCAGATGTTTCTTCTTTTACAAAAATGGTGATTTTTGTCTTTTCTAATATTAACTGATTTCCAAAGCAAAATGAAATCAATTTAGGTAACTCTGGCTTTTACTGCTTTTGTGACCAAAAAGGCTGGGTTTGACTAGCATTGACCATGTATCTAGGAGCTTTAGATTCGCTGTTGAATAGATCTTTCACCATGTATGTACATCCTAGATCACGTTCCTATCCTTTGTTTTGCTTTTCTTGCCATGCGACGTGTCACATCATAAACCATTTACAGGAAGTCATGACATCCTGTAATTTTGTTGAAAATTTCTAATTTTTAACATAAAAAGTCACAAATTAAATTTAATGTAAAATAACAACTATAATGCTTTGATTAATCAATTTCAATGGAATATGAGAGGTTTATGGGAGAAAATGATAGACAAATGATGGATTTTTAGAAGAAAAGGATGGCAATGAAATGGTACCAACATCTCCCCCAAGCTCAATGATTTAGCATGTCCTCATGCTAATCCTGATGTGCTCCCTTTATACTCTGTTCCTTCTTGTGCCTCTGTCGCTTGTAGCAATGCATCTATATTCTTCTGAGCTTGGGCATTCTTATGGACGTGGAGCTCATGTTTCATATTCTTGTATTTTTCTTTGAGAGCTTTCTTTTGAGTATACCATTTGGTTGCCCATTTGCAAATGTCGGTTTGTTCAGTCTTAAGTTCTTTGATTTGCTCCTTCAGTCTCTCATTTTTCTGTTGAATCTTCTTGCTCTAAGCTCTCAACATTTCATTCTCCTTCTTGATGACCTTCTCTAGCATGTTTGCCTCCATCAATTCCTCTTTTAGCTTTTCAATTTTCTTTTCTAACCTTCTTTGTTTCTTGTTTGTAGGTGCTGGCTCTTTCCCTTGTCCATTGTTACTCTCGACTTCCATTTCTGCTTCAGGTCCTGGCTGTGAATCAACACTGCTCTCAATGTCCATTGGTGCATTTGCATTTGACTCTGGTTGATCATCTTGTGTTTGGTTCTTTTGTATTCTCCTTGATCTTCTTGTATAAGTAGTGAAGCTTGTCTTGCTCAATTTTCTGGGCAGCTTCTTGCCTCATCCTTCTTGTCCTTACACTACTGCTGTGTGGAGGAACATTTCTTGACTTGCGCTCAGGGATTTCCTCATCAATATCAAGCATAAACTCTGTACGCTCTTGTTGTTCCTGTTCATCTTCTCCATCTTTAATTTGATTAGCAACCAAAAATTCTTTCCATGTTTTTCCCCTCCTCTGCACTTCAAATTCAATTAGAATTTTAATCAACCCAAAATGATACAAACTTTTATCTTCATTACCCTTTTGTTTCTGAATATTTTTTGACATTTTAGTCAAACTCTGTAAGAGGAAATAGGGTGGATTGATGGTGCATTTCCCTTTTAAGTGCAATAGGATTTTGATGTGATATAGATATACTAAGCTGTAACGACCTTCACATGTAGCAAATTTCTGAATAATGTACACCATTTCATCCCATGGGTGCATTAGCCAGCTTCTAGGGACACCCTTTTTCCAGTTGACAGAGGAAACCCTCGACCTAGACATAAACCGAGTCCATGATTTTTCCTTAAATTGTTTTGTTTTGAAATATTTTTCTCCTTCTGGACTGATTCCCAAGGTTTGTGCTATGGTATCCTCTGAAATCCTAAAAGATAAGTTTCCTATTAATTCTTTCTCTCCATTGAATGTGAATGCACACTGCTTGGTCACTTCTTCATTGTTCCCATTAAATTTCTCTAGGAAGGATAACCATTACTTTTCCCTTAAAATCGTAATACAGTCATCATGATATTGGGAACTATCAAATGTCTCAGGCTCTCCTCTATTGGTCATTTTGAAAAATAAATTCCTGTTCTAACCCTTTTTTTTTATACTCAACAATTCAATAAGGGTCTCTCGATTTGTTACCTCTGTTCTGCACTCCACTCAACCGACCTGGTAGCGCCCTCGGTTCTCGGGGTCTCCTTCTTCAATTGTTTGGGCAGCGACCTGATTCACGTCCTCGAATTATGGGCGGAGGTAGAAACTCGTGGTGAGCCTATTTACTATGCTCTCCCTTTGTAGCACCTGCTGTCTCGGCCTTCTTTGAAATCACAGAGTTTGAATCACTAATATGGTAACGCCCTTTACGAATTGAGAGTTTTATGAAATGAAACTTAACAACCGACCTTTCCCAACTTACTATAATGATAATGCAGAGCACATTCACATCATAAAGACAAAGGAGTTGTACTGGCTTGCATAGGTACATGTCATGCGGAAAGAGTTATTTTTGCGGACAAACCTAACCTCCTAGGAGTCTAAGACTCTCTAGTGACAAACAAACCAAACAAGAGCAATCCTTCTCTAAACATATATTATTCTATGAGAAACCAAGTGTTTTCCGATCTTACCCTAGGTCCAACAACGCTTGTTGTAGCAGCCTAGCTTCATTGATCCAGATGAGCTCCTCCTTCACTTTGAAACCTGCATACACTAACAAGCAAACGATTACATAACACCTGAATATTCCATAAAACAAAGCATATTCAACATATAGACCAAGGAGTATATGAAACAATTCATTAACAACAAATCATTGAGAAGAATGGACTTATTTGTATTAAGGAAACAAAAAGGAAACCATTACAACCTGAGCCTTGGTGTTGTGCAAGTTCCTTCCAGGCAGGGTCCAACGAGAGATTTCCTCTACTTTGACAAGCTCACCCACTCCCAATATGGCAACAAGGAAGGATAGTGATCTCTCCTCACAAGTCAACAATGGAAGTCCTAATTCCAGCAGCATTTACCCTTTAGAATGTTCAGCTTTCAACCTCCCCTCCTTTGGCCCAAGGCCTGTATTTATAGTATTCTAAAGGAAGTTATTCAGTTCCAACATCAATGGGATACTCCCTCTTTTGGATGGGGTAGCTCCTCTCTTGATGGGATAAGTTCCTCTATCATAGGAGTGCATGAACCATCTGGAGGCGCTCAATACACGTCAAACACTCTTCTAGAGGGCTCTAGAAGTGACCACAAGTAACTTTTAAAGATGAAACTCGCGCCTTTTGACCTTTACAGGGGTACGCACCCATCCTTTGGCTTACAGAGCGTACAAGTACGCAGGTACAGTGTGTTTGGAGTGCATACACGCAGGCAAGGTAGAGAGAACCTGCATACCCAAAGATAAACATGTTTTTAACTGACTTTCTCTCTTTTTGAAGTTTGACATGAAGGGTAGAGGTATGAGGCTTGACAAGGAGGATAATATGACTATTGAGGGAGCCATATTAACTACAGATAGTCATGGTGACAAATTTCAGTGTAACAGATTGCCCCCTAAAGTACGAAGCCTGAATAGATAAGGGTTTTATATCATCTAGGAAGGGTGAAGTACTTTATCATTTCGAGGATTATCTCGTGGAGAGCTCGGTTAGAACCTGCAATTTTCAACACAAAATACATGTATAAGATTATATCATCGCTGAGGTAGGCATTCCCATACTCAGATCAAAAATTTAACTAACAGACTAACTATTCTGATACAGGAATGATTTTATAATACATCATAATCATAGACTCGTGTAGACACAGTATGGACGCAGCCATCTGTTTATGATTGGTCTACAATATAATGAATACAAA
>APFE030500798.1:0-10341 GCA_000404065.3 Pinus taeda | reverse complement strand
TTGGATCAGGAAGGGGAGTAGGCCCAACCTACCATAGAGGACATAACGCCAAATATGCGGGTGGAGTTGGTAGGAGACAAAGTTTTGTAGAAGAATTTTAAAACTACAAAATAGGGGTAGTATAAAATTTAGAAAATTGGGTTGAAAGGACAAGTTGTAGGCAAAGCAAAATGGTGCTCCAGGAGAAGGAAGGGGAAACTTTTCCTCACCTCATTCAACATAAATTTTGGGGACGAAAATCCTCCCTAAATGGGGAATTATGATCCTCATTCTATTGTCATACCATTTTTCACCTATATCAAATACTTTTTGGGCAGAAAAATGGAGGAATTGTCTTGTAGGGCCCATTTTAGTGGCAGGGCCTGGTTTGGACAATTGGGGTATGGAACCTTGTGAAATCATTATAACAGGAAAGGTTGGAAGGGATTATAAAAGGCTGCATATGGGAAGGGAAAAGAGTTTTTTGGTCCTTTATTTGGAGTTGCGAGCCCTTAGATCTTAGCTTTTGCCTTTGAGTGTAAGAGAAAGGCAAATGAATTTGGTTTATCCCTAGAGTTAATCAAATGTCCCAGTTGATTCTTGCTTCCTTAATATTTAGTGTTATGTTGTATATTTTTTATTGTGTATTTTTATAAAGTTTGACAAATTTTATATTTTTAAATATTTTGTATTACAAACTATTTTATACAATTTGTTTGTTATTCTATTCTATTTATTTGTCTTTGTACAATCCAGATTTTCCAAACTTAACACAGACAAAATAAAAGAACGTTATTCCATTCCCACAAAACACAAAAGGTAATGTGGTTTGGTTTCATGTTTCAAAATTCTAATAATTAACCCCTTTTAAAATGAAGCTAAACCAATTACAAATAAAATTCCATAATAGAAATTCTCATTAATCAAATATAACTATAATCTTTTATGAAAAATGGTCCATTTATTGGCTATGGTGAGTGTAGGTGGTGTGGTGGAGATGGTTTGAATCTCATGCTATGACATGTTTGTATGCAACACAATTATCTACCTTGATTGTTTGAATCTCATGCTATAACATGTTTGTATGCAATGCAATTATCTACCTTGATTGTTTGAATCTCATACTATGACATGTTTGTATGCAACGCAATTATCTACCTCGATTTTTCTGAATGGCAAGTAGATAGATGACTGAAGCCAATGCCAAGTTCCTCCAAATAACTAGTAATGGTAGATGTTGTTTGTGTACGGGCTTTTTAAAAAACAAAAAATTAGCTGGTAATGGTAGATGTTGTTTGTTTACGAGCTTTTTACAAAACAAAAAATTAGGTGGTAAATATAGATGTTGTTTGTGTACAAGCTTTTTAAAAAACAAAAAATTAGCTGGTTAGGGTAGATGTTGTTTATTAATAAAAATTAACGGGATTAAAAAATAAATAAAAACTATGTGATGTTTTTTGTTTACGGGATTAAAAAATAAATAAAAATTATGTGGACGGAGCCGACGCAGAGAGCAAACAAAAACAAAATTCTTGCATGTGAAAGGATTAAAAAAATAAAAATAAAAACTAAATTCTTGCATGTGAAAGGATTAAAAAGAAATAAATAAAAACTATGTGGACGGAGCCGACGCGATGCCGAGAGAGCAAACGAAAAACAAAATTCTATCATGTGCTTTCACAATTGGGTATAAATATGGTTCTCAAAGGCTGGATCTTGCAAAATTAAATGACAAAGAGCAAGATCGAGCACCCGCATAGGAGTTGGTGAGTTGTCACGAAGATCTGGGTTTAATTGGGCTCTGAGGCACCCGCATAGGAGTTGGTGAGTTGTCACGAAGATCTGGGTTTAATTGGGCTCTGAGGCAACCGCATAGGAGTTGGTGAGTTGTCACGAAGATCTGGGTTTAATTGGGCTCTGAGGTTTAACTTACGTGGAACAAATTGAATTAATTCTGTGCTCTGAGGTTTAACTTACGTGGAACGAATTGAATTAATTCTGTGAGGGGATTCAATGGCCACGCAACATTCTGCTGCTGCAATAGAACGAATTAATTCTGAAAATTGTGTGTCAGGGGATTCAATGGCCACACAACATTCTGCTGCTGCAATAGAACGAATTATTAATTCTGAAAATTGTGTGTCAGGGGATTCAATGGCTGCTTCTGATGATGTTGATGTGTTTGTGAAGAATTATTACAAAGATCTTGTTCTGTCACCGCAATCGCTATACGGATTTTATAAGGATTGCAGCACAGTTGGTCGCCCAGACTCCAATGGAAAATTGCTCTCAGTAACAACTGTGGAGGCTATCAATCACCTGATAACGTCTACTGACTACAGTGCGTTAAATGTGGAGATCAAGGCAGTTGATTCCCAGGCGTCATATTACAATGGAGTAATAGTTGTTTGTGTAAGTGGATCAATTACCTTTAAGAACAACAGTGGAACGCGAACCTCTTTCACTCAGTTCTTTTTGCTGGCTCCTCAGGAAAGGGGATACTTTGTATTGAATGATGTGGTTACATACAAGTTGGATGAAAAGAATGAAAATCTTGTTGAATATTCAATCAAACCAAATTCCAATCCCGTCTCAGAGCCAGTTGTTAACTTTCAACCATTGGCTGAAGCTCAAGCTGAGAATGGTGCGAGAACGGAGATTGTTCCTCCTGTTGCTGCTGATGGGGTTCACGAAAATGACATGCCGCAGAGTGAAGTCCCACAAGAATCAGCAATTGAACATTTTCAGAAATTCATGCCCAAGAAACTCAAGAAGAAGGAAACTCCACTTGCAGTTCAAGAAGAAGAAACTCCAGTTGTGGTTCAAGAAACTCCAGTTGCAGTTCAAGAAGAAGAAACTCCCGTTGTAGTTCAAGAAACTCCAGAGGGAGTTCAAGAAGAAGAAACTCCAGTTGTAGTTCAAGAAACTCCAGTTGCAGTTCAAGAAGAAGATGCAGATGCAGCTCAGAATGGAGGGCCAGCTATCACTCCAGTTGTAGTTCAAGAAGCACCCAAAGAGTCCTACGCTTCAATTCTTAAGAAAAATGCAGCACAACAACCGACTGTTGCAATTAAGAAACCACCTCTTGTGAGAACCATAACCAGAACCAGGGCTCAGCCAAATTCTGCTCAACTTTCACCAAATTCTAATTCGACTTCTGTCAATACGCCAGCTAATTACAGCAGCACTGCAGATGGAAACGGTAAATGCTCTGTTTTTATCGACAACTTACCTGTGAATATTACTCCTCCCCAGGTTGAAGAAGAGTTGGAGAAGTTTGGGGCCGTAAAACCTTGTGGCGTTCAAGTTAGGAGTAGGCCAGGAGGTCGACCTTGTTTTGGTTTTGTAGAATTTGTAGAAGCAGCTTCAGTCCAAACTGCACTACAGTCTTCCCCTATTCTAATTCGAGGATGTAAAGTATCTGTCAGGGAAAATCAAAAACAAACTGGAAAAGCTGCTAGTAAGTCCACTCCTTTCAGTTTCAGTGGTAATAATTACAACATTGCAAAAGGAACTGGCCAGTGTTCTGTTTTTGTCAGCAACTTGGCTGCAAATATTACCCCTTCCCAACTTGAGGAAGAGATGAAAAAGTTTGGCGCAATAAAGCCTTCTGGCGTCCAAGTTAGGAATAGGCCAGGAGCCCAAGCCTGTTATGGGTTTGTGGAGTTTAAAGAAGCAGTTTCGGCACAAGCTGCTATACAGGCATCTCTTATTCTAATCAATGATCGTCGAGTATATATAAGGGAGAGAAAGTGATTTTGCAAACAACAACAGAGCTGTAATCAATGATCGTCGATTATATATAAGGGAGAGAAAGTGATTTTGCAAACAACAACAGAGCTGAGCTGTAGGAGGTTCCTTCCCTGCACGTCAAACAATGGCTACATACTGTAATAATAATTAGTTTTATTTATGAATTCTATTTTATTTTATTCATGTCTCTGTACAAATGATAATTCTCTATTGATTTTTCCACGCAACATTTTATTTCTACTACTCTTTAATGCTGCCGGCATCAACATGATTATTATGAGCAACACCACCATCCTACTATTGCTTGTTTTCTTGGACTCTTGTGTAAGCATGATCTATTTAGTCTTTCCCTGCCATGCGATGTGAAGTCAATTCACTGGACTCTTGTGTAAGCATGATTTATTTAGTCTTTCCCTGCCATGCGATGTGAAGTCAATTCACTGGACTCTTCTGTATGCACGATCTATTTTGTCTTTCCCTGCCTACCATGTAATGCCATGCCAAGTCAATTTCCTGATTGTAATCAAGAATATATATTCTATTAATATTTAATACTATATTTATTTAATAGGCTTTTTATTTAATCATTAGAAGTGAAATTTAATTGCAATGCTCAGAATATTAAAGCTTAAGCTTTTGTATTATTAAATTAAATGAAAACATATTAATAATTTTATTTAGCATATTATTTTGGGTTGAACATATAACAAAAATAATCTCAACAAATTCAGACTTTTGCATCCTCCCAGCTTAATAATGGGAAGCTTATATGAATATTTCTTACAATTTATTTATCACTAGGCTCTATGACATTATTCGCAGAATTACCACAAGCCCACTCATAGTTTGCACGGAATAAATTAATGCCAGAAGTGATCAAATCTAAGCCCAAAACATGCCAAAATTAGTAAAAATGTGCATGTACATTGGCGATGCTATAAATAGTTTCAGAAGTTTTCCAAGCAAGCAATGCACGTCTTCTAAACAGTGACTTTTGTCCATTGTCAACCACAGATTTTTAAGTAAAAGTGATAAGGTTTTAAACTAAAACTAAGTGTGGCTAAATACATATTAAATGTTTTGGAAATTTTTATTTTTATTTTTTAATTCAAAATTTTAAAATGTTTTTATTTTTAGCTTTTGTTCTATTTAATTATTTTGTATTTCAAATTTTTATTTAATTATTTTATATTTTACAGTTTATATTCAATTTCAATTTTTAAAATAATGCAATTATAGAATTACTATATAAAGTATCAAATGACACATATTATGTCATATAAAATAATAAATTACATCATATAAAAAATAATATATAAAAAAAAACACAAGTACAAAATGAAATAGAAAAGGTTTAGATATGTGATTCATGAGGTTGCAAAATAATATCATGTACTATTTCCTTCTCAGGTGGCATACCCTAATTAGAGATTGAGTTTGGTAAAAAATTAAGCACCTCTGGGTTCATCCAAGACATCATCAATGGTTGGAAAGAGAAAATTTATGCTCGATAGTGATTATAGTAAGAGCATGAAAATTAGGACACATGCACCAAGTTTCTTATATTTTTAGCACAATGACAATAAGGGAGGAACAACTACTAGTGCTAGGACGGATGCAACCCATAGCTAAAAATTCTTGAACAATCTTTTCAATTTCATTTATTTGAGCAAATGGTTGAAGCATCAAGCCCATACCCCACTTCAACCTCGATCTTCCTAACTCCTCTTTGTTCCCAAACTTGAAGGCATAAACAACCCATACGCACAAAGCTTCCCACACACCCAGAGTCACTAGACCCCACAACATAATTCCACCTCCAATACCACTTCCTTTCAAGCCAGAAGCTCCCAAAAGGACCCCCACAAAAGAACAATATATTAAAGTAAATTAAAAAATTGGTAAAATTAAGAAATTTATATAAGTGAAGTTTATATTTCTTATACACAATGATAAGTTTAAACTCATTTTTTGTTATATGGCATCATAGTTTGTGATGATTGTGGTATATGATGGAGTTTGAACATGTTATTCATCAAAATATTAGCAACCATGGAAGCTTTGAAATGGTGTTTGAATTTGTAAAAATGATCATAACTGTGGGTTGGACCCCTGCGTGCTCGGCCTCTCTGCATCTACATCATTTTCCAAAACCTCCTTTCAACTTAAGCTCCACAGGAACCCCCCTTCATGGAATCCCTTCAATTCATCGCACAAACATCCCAGTCCTTGGACCAACTCTGCCACACAACTATCAAGCCCATACCCCACTTCAGCCTCGTCCTTCCTAACTCGTCATTGTTCCCACACTCGAAGGAATAGCAGACCCACACCTAAAAAATATTCCCACACACCCTGAGCCACCGGACCCCACAACAAAATTCCACCTCCAATACCACTGCTTTTCTGGCACGACGCCCCCAAAAGAACCCCCCACAAATGAACAATATATTAAAGTAAATTAAAAACGTGGTAAAATTAAGAAATTTATATAAGTTGAGTTCATATTTCTTATATACAATGATAATTTTGAATTCCTTTTTTGTTATATGGCATCACAGTTCATGATGATTGTGGTATATCATCAAGTTAACCCTACAATGAAGTTCAATGAAATACATGTCCATAATGGAAGGAATTACAAACCTGTGAACTATGATATAACCACAAAATGTCCCTTTTAAAGGAGTTTTTCCATGTAGTGAGAATTGGTGATCTCAGGAGAACTATCTATGATTCCCTCCCTATTAGAATATCATGTATGACTTCTTGAAGTCCATGGTGATGGGACCTAGTGTGTGCAATGATTCAAACCACAAAACAATGACACAAAATCCATTTCAATGGCAAACATGTATGATTTCAAAGAGTACTTACCAATTTGAAGTCACACTTTTTTACAATGACCCCCACATTTCATGTATCTTGTTGGTCAACAAGATATCTTCACATGAGAATGGCATTAATTTCTTTTCTTGAGGTATCAGATTCCAGCCAGATTTATTTTCCTTTACAACCATCAGTAAGAATTGTTTGCATGAATTTATCATTCTTTTCATCTACCCTGAGCTTATGAGAGTATAATTATTCTTGATCTTATGAGCTCTTACAAAGTATTCGATTCCATCTTTAATAAGTAGATACTTGTTCTCAGCTCTATAGAAAATAGCTTTCCTATCATACAAGTAAGGACTTCCTAAAACAATTCCACATATATCCAAAGGAATTATGTCTAACTCAACCTCATCTACAAATGTTGACCCAAAAGAAAACTTGAGTTTGCATTGTCTAGTCACTTGTAGTTGTGCTTTATCATTTAACCATCCTAATGGGTATGGTTTCTTGTGAGGTGTAGTTGCTAATCCCAACTTCTTTACAATTGCTTCAAAAATTAAATTTACTTGTGAGCCACTATCAAACAAGGTATCAATATTTTGATGTTTGGAAATAACTCGATTATGGAAAAGCTCATGTCTTTTTCTCTCATTTTCTTCATTAGTAGTAGATTGTGCAGAATTACTAGTAGATGCTTTAGAATTCTTACCTCTTATACCTATGGCTGCAATGGTTGTTTCATCTCCCGAGTCTGACCCCAAATCTTTCTGAATAGTTGCAACTGTCTTCTTCTTCTTGTCCTTGAACTTCTTAGGTCTCAGCTCTGGATGCAAAATCCAACAATGCTCATCATCATGCCCATCCTTTTTACAGTGAGTGCATGAAGCTTTTCTTTTCTGTGCAGTGTTAGCCTTCCTTGCTTTCCATTTTTGCTTTATTTTCTCCTTATTCTTGCTTGCAATGGGTTGGGATGATCCCCCAACTTCTAGACTTCCATTCTTTCCTCTAGCTTCTAGATGAGTAGCTTGTACAGATACCTCATCTATACTTGTGGGATTAAACATGAGGATGGTGTGCCTCATGTAGTTGTGTAGACCACCAATGTACTTCAATAGAGTCTCAGGTGAGTCTAATGAGATTCCTAGAATCAATGCTCTCTTTCTAAATTCTTGAGTGTACCCTTGCACACTTTTCCCTTTCAACTGTCGAAGAGTTTTCCAACTCATCATGGCTTGCTACATGTAGGCCAATGGATTGAATTGCTTTTTGATTGCAGAAACAAATTCACTCCAGACAGAGATGGTCTTACCATGTCTTTTCATGTTAGCTTGGGTTCTACCTTCCAACACAAGCTTGTCTAACCTTAATAGCCTAAAGCTCTGATACCACTTGATCTGAAAATCACTCATGAATGTCCTCAGTTAATTATTTAATAAATGAAGGTATTACAGACTCATGTGTTGGTGTGTGTCTATTTTATCTTAGGCAATAGATCGATCAGATTGCAAAATACATAGACACTGGAAGAATGGAAAACAGTAGGAGAAACACAGTAAGCAAATACAAGAACATGACAAATTAATAAGGAGTTCACCCTATCCTCCAGGGCTACGTCTCCGGTTCAGCTTTCAGTGGTGGCCTTCTTTTATTGGGTCTTTAAAGCAGAGATTTACAATGAGGAGCTCAATTTGAGTCTCCTGAAATAGATAATGTTTGGTAGGGTGGTTCTTGGATCCCCCAAGCCACTAGAGTACACAAACTCTTTTCCTTACTAGATCTTGACCTCTCTGGTCTTTAATGGGAGAAGCCCAATGTGGTGCTCAATTCCCGATAGATCCTCTCAGCGATTGCTTGAATCTCTCAAGTTTTGTGTCTACTTGATGTTGTCGTAGGTCAGCTTGGCTCTCTGTTTTCTGTTTTTTGCTTCACTGTCTCTTCTTTGCTCTCTCTCTCTATGTCTTCGTTCTCTTCTTTCCTCTTCTTATGTTCTCTATTTGTTCATGGATTAAAGCCGATCTATCTCATGACTGTTTGATTCCTCTTCTGCCCCTTCGGTTCGCCTGCTACTATTCATTTGGAGTTCCTTACCTCTGCGTCATTGCCATCGTCCACAGGGAAGTGGCCACTTGTCCTCTCACGAATTGTGCCAGCTCTTCCTCGATAGTTCGGTTTTCCAATCATGTTGTGGAATGATTCATCTGCCAACTCAGCAGTCAATTTGGACTTCAAACTCCTTTATGTCGCGGCTTAATTCCCCTGTCAAATCTGGTTTCTCAATTGGACGTAATCTCCGACGTTAGATCCGGAGCCCCCAGATCTGACATTATTGACTCATTTCTCACGGTTGACTTTCTCGACCATTAGCGTGTGATGAGCGGTTTTTTTCTCTCTCATCTGCCAGACACGCGTCGAGCGCTGAATGGAATCACTTGGTTTCATCCAAATCCACTTACCACCCAAGGGTGCCCTTGATATACCGCTGGTTTTGGAGCGCGGGTCCCGCCTTTCGCCTTAGCGCTTTCCTCATGGTTTCCCGGCTTCCCATGTGATCGAGCGCTTCAGGGCCTTTCCTTCTCGAGGGGTTTTTCTGAGCATTAGTGCTAATTGCATATCAGAAATGGCCTCTGTTTCTCGATCCGGGCTTCCCAAGTGCCAGTTTTGCCTCTTGCGCGGAATCTGTGGGCCTCGGTTAGCGTGCTTTAACCGAGGTCCTCGTTCTTCCTTGCTAGCTGCAATCTGCCATTGTCCAGAGGTCTTCCTGATCACTCTGTGTTCATAAATTCAAAGTCTATCCTGTCTTAATACAATCATGGCACTTTGATAATCTTCATGGATCCAATTCGGATCAGATATGCAGGGTTCTTTGCCAAGAAAATTTCACTTTGGCTGTCAAAATATATGCTTATAGCTTCCTATTCTAACCCCATACTTGAACACAATCTTTGCAACCAAACTACTTCCTTTCTTGCATGAGTGGATGCCATGTATTCTACCTCTGTGGTTGATAGTGCCACTGCAGATTGTTTCTTACTCACCTAACTGACTGCACCTCCAAATAGGTTAAACACATACCCACTTGTAGATCTTCTCTGATCCAGATCTCCAGTCCAGTCTGCATCAACAAAGCCACGAATATCCAACATTCTGTCAAATCCTGGTCTTCCTTGGTAGCACAAACCATAATCACTAGTGCCACACAAATACCTAAAAACCCACTTCACTGTTGTCCAATGCTCCTTCCTTGGTTTTGACATAAACCTGCTTAATACTCCCACTGCATGTGCATGTCTGGTCAAGTACAGACCATTGCATACATCACGCTACTGATTGCACTTGCATATGGAAGACGGGACATGTGCTCTTCCTCTTCTTGTGCCTTGGGACATTGTTCAGCAAATAACCTCACACCTACAGGAATAGGAACCTTCATCGGTTTACTATCGTGCATATTAAACCTTTGCAGTATTGTCTCGACATACTTCCTCTGGTTTAACAAGAGCTTCATCTTTGCCCGATCTCTTTTAATTTCCATGCCCAAAATATAGTTTGCAGCACCAAGATCTTTCATGTCGAATTTGGAGGACAATTGGGTCTTCAAATCCTGGATAATTTCTTTGTCATTTCCAACCAGCGACATGTCATCCACATACAAGACCAGATAAATAACATGGTCACTAATTAATTTAAAATACACACAGTGATCTGCTTTGCTTCTGGTGAAGCCAAGTCCCCGTATAAATGTATCAAATTTCTGATACCACATCCTTGGTGACT
>APFE030500790.1:0-16369 GCA_000404065.3 Pinus taeda | reverse complement strand
TATAGGGGGTCCCACAGGAACAAGGAATAATATAAACCCCTTTCATGTCCTTAGGGTTGATAGGATCCTTTACAGATCTGAGGGATTTACGAATCGTGTTGAGGGGTCTAATGGTCGAGGGCACATTATGCTATCAGTGCTCCCTTGAACATACGGAAGATGGACACCTGGGACCCGCTCTTTTGGTTCTCTTTTAGCTAATAAATTTTTGGCAGCTTTGAGGAAAGCTTTCTGACCCAGGTACTTGGTATAACCATTCTCAACAAAAACATTAAGGAGGTGGGATTTCTCTTTCTCAAAGATTTTTTCATGAGAGATCCTAAGGGACCGAGTAGTTACGGTGTTGAGAACACCCAACTTCTGAGCCTGGAAATGGTGGGAATTGGCATGAAGATAGTACTCCATATGTGTTCTCTTTTGAAACACTTGGTGGGAGAGGGAACCATCACTATTATTAGAAATAAGAATATCAAGGAACGGGAGGCAACCATTGACTTCTTGTCCTTTAATGAACTTAATGGCTCACGATTGACAGTTGAGATGATCGAAGAAGAGATACAATTCCTCTTGGCCATGAGAGCATATGACATTAGTGTTATCTACAAATCTCTTCCAAAATTTCAGCACCAGGCGTGCCGAGCTTAGGGCCTTGGATTCAAAATCCTCCATAAAAAGATTAGCTATGACAGGGGAAAGGGGGGAGCCCATGGCAACACCACAGGTTTTCTCAAAGAACTCTCTTTCAAAACTAAAGAAGGTGGAGGTGAGGCAGATCTCCACTAATCGAGCAGTATCACGATCAATGAGGCGGTTGATCACCTCCATGGCCTCATTTATATGGATGCAGGTGTATAGGGAAACAACATCAAAACTAACAAGGATGTCCTCAAGGTCAAGCTTAATGCCTTTGAGCTCATTAATAAAGGAAGCAGAGTCTATGATGAAGGACTCTGTATGACCAACTAAAGGCTTAAGTTTGAAGGCAAGGAAATTAGCAAGAAGATAGGTAGGCCCACCAATGTTGTTGACAATCAATAACATTTTTGTGAATTTCTTCCTGAGTGTTGTTGACTGATTATTTCTGTTAATAGGTCTCAATAGGATGTGTTTTGGCATCCATAATGTCAGTTAATTGAATTACTTCATTAACTTGATATTCATTATAAACAAGAAATATTTAAATCCCAATATTTTAAATATCTTACTCTTGGTTGGGTTAGATCTATATCTGCCTAATTAAGATAAGATTAAAATTAGTTTCTTTCTCCTTGCATTATAGAATAAGTTTTCATTTAGAATAATTTCTACATTCTTTCAAGTCCTCTTCTCAAAGAGGCAAAATTTTAGTTGTGGCTTGGCTAAGCCTAAATCAGCTGAAGGGTCATTCTCTTGTCTGATCAGCAAGAAGAAGGGATGTGATATCCTTAACTATTGGTAGTGAAAGATACATCATAAACCAATACGATAGGGAGAAGGTAAATAGACCTAATTAAACTAGTCGGAGCCAGCAAACTAAACGAAAAAGGAGCTACTTTAAGGTCTGGACCGGGTAGTTATTCCCCATTGTTGTTGCAGTGCTTTTTGAGGTATACAAAGGTACATGCGTGAATATATTTAGTTCTCTTGTTGTCATTGACATGGTTTTTCCAGGTGTGATACTGGTTTTAGCCTTGCCTTGCCATTTTTGGATAGTCATGGTTTGATGGGGTTCCTCATTTGGTTGATATTTTGATTGTCAGATGGTTTTGCAACTAGGTGAGGTGGTCTGAGGAAAATTCCCAAAGACCTAGAAATCCATGGACCGATTTTGACTGGATTGCAGTAAATCTTGAGGGTGGAGATGAGAAAATTATTGAAGGTATTGGTTATAATATTCATAGGCATTTAATCTTATTTAAGGCCTAGTGATTGATTGACCGATTTTGGTAGGATTGTGGTAAATCTTGGTAGGGTATGTTCTTCTTTTGGGCCTAGTGATGCCTTGACCAATTTTGGGAGGATTGCGGGAAAGCTTGGTTTTGTAGGTGTTCATTAGGGTGGAGGTGGTTCAATATTCAAGAATCCTTAGTTGTTTTTTTATGAGTCCCACATTCATACTTAGAATATGGCATGGGGATGATTGGCTGAAAGAAAGGTTTTATTATGCTCAATCTATGGTTGGGTGGTACGTGGAATTCTCTAACATGGTTGGCTTTTTCATATGTTAATAAAATATTTATTGCTCATATGTTTTATGATTAATTGCACCTTTTATTATGTGGAATGTATGGTTGCTATATCATGGTTATTATTATGGTTATATGTTGGTTATAAGCATGGTTTCATAACAAGTTCTAGTAATGGCTCTTGAAATGTTTGATTAATTGATGAATGGTTGATGATTGCATGAGCTTAAAAATGTGATTGTAGATTTTATGAGAGGGCACTAGACCTTCTTGATTATTCTCAAATAAATATCCAACATATGTTCAAATATGCATTCCTGACCTATAGATTAAATGTTCTCAATATTTTTGATGAAATGACTATCATGGTCAAGCTAGGCTAGGTAAAAGAAAATTATTCAAGTTTGATTGAATGACTTTGTTATGATGTTAGAAAGGATTATGGAAACTCTCATTGAGTTTTGGGCAGTCTAAAGCTTTTCATGGAAATTAGGCTAAGAATCTGAGACTACATGCTTTGAACTAGACATTTTGGGCTGCAACCACTATGATACAAGCTTATGCATGTGGCAGGAGGCTCCCAACTACATTTGTGCCTTGTTGTGGGAGTGGTTGAGGGATCAGGGCAAGGAAAACATGGTCTAACTTAAGATTTGGCTACTTGGGGTGGTTTCTCAACCTTTGAGTGAGTTGTAGACCCAATAGAATGTGCTGAGATGTCATTTGGTTGTCAGGTGTCGACCCCACTTCCTTAGTGGGACCTAGGAGATTAGGTCCGGTCATAGTAGGTATTTATCTCATGTTTACCTTTGCAGTCCGGTGAAAGTGGGTAAATGTGGGAGGGGTGGTTAGAAGAAATGAGGCTCCAACACGGGATATACTCCAAAACAAATCATTATTGGGACCATATAAATGTCCCCTAGATCTTTCAACATCTGAATCAGTCTCCCATCTATTCGTAATGTTTCCTTTCACTTATATGACATGGAAATAAATAAAGAATCTAGAATGGTGCTTAGACATCTTTCAAGGATCAAACATTGAAGATCATTTCAAAAACCGAATATCTACTAAACAAAATTCCCTTCACAAGGATATCCCATTGGTGGTGGCATGGGGCATATGGTGTGAGAAGAAGAAAGTAGTTTTTGAAAACCAATGTTCCTTCTTCCTTAGAATGGATTTACACAAACTAGCTTTGCAAAACTCTTTGACCTCCAAACATAAATGTGATTCTTCTATTTCTTCTTTGTATATAGTTATTAAACAATATTTTCCATGGGATTTCTTTGATGGATCTGTTCAAACCAATCCCTCCTTAGGTGGGGTAGGAGGCATCATCTACCTACACAATTCACACTCTTTCTCTTTATCTACAAATAATGGGCATGCCATAAATAATTATGCTAAGCTCTTCCCTCTTTATCTCAGTATTCCATGTTCCATCCATTTGTGAATACACTCTCTTCATTTATATGGGGAATCATAGGTGGTTATAAATTGGGTCATTAGACATGCCCATTTGAGAAATTTCACACTTATGCCTCTTTATGAAAATATCTTACAAAAAAATTCCGATGTTTTCCGAGATCACCTTTGATCACGTCTATTGGAAAAGGAACACACTCATGGGCAAACTCTCTAAAGCTACTATGGTCTTGGATAGTGGAACATGGAAGGTCACTGAACAGAAGGAGGGCCAACACTTACAAATTTTCTTGACCCTTGGAGATAATTAAAGATTCTATTTCGTCATCGTTCTCAAGTATCTATCTACTTGATGATGATATTGTAGGTGTACTTTGTTTTCTAATTTTTATTTTGGTTCAAGAATTTTGAGACACCATCTATGGACAATTTCTAGAAACATATTTTTTCTTTGTTTTTTAATTGGGAAGGAAAGATGAAAAAAAAGTAATATATTTTATATCTCTAGTAGCCATTTTTTTTTTCTCGCTCGGGCAACTGACCATAGGAATTCCCTTCTATTCAAAAACCTTATAGTGAATATTTAGGAGGCTGGCCGGAAGTTTCTATTCTCTTGATAGAAATGAGTAAAATCGTCATTACTCCACCCATGTTTGTAAGTTTCTAAGCAAGGTGCGGATATGCCAGCTCAACTTTATTCTATTGCATTACCAAAGCATTTTTGTGCAACTCAGGTCCTTCAATTAAAGGTTCTTTTCAATGCAGTGGTAGTATTTTTCGTCATGTGAAAATATGCGTAGTGAAGTTACGGAAATCTGAATAGATTGCAGTCTTGGAAGTAAGCCTTGAATAGTGTCCTCTTAGGTGACGCAACCGGGATCAATGATCATAATATTACGCATAGTTTTTTTTTTTTTTTAATATCAAGTTTGACTAAAATTTGTTGGTTTAACTTCTAGAGTTGAAATGTATTTTTTCAAAACACGGATCCATTAATTCACGATTATAACAAAATTTGTATCTGAGAATTCCAACACAAAGACATCTAATAATTATAATTATACTACGCAATAATAATGGCTAGCAATTCTCCGGTCGACCTCAAAGGCCATGTTCTAGACATTTTTTGTTTACGTTAAAGTAATCTGTTGCCACGTAGGCGGCTTCGCTGTAATTTGTCTCGAAAAGAAACGAAATTCAGGCATTAAATGCCATCTGGATCCGGCCACGTCAAAAAATAGGACTCCAACATTGACACGCTTGTCTAAAATTCATGAATGAAGAACCTAGAAAAACCTATTGCTCGCCGCAGTTATAGTTACTCCACAACGTTATGTTCAGTTTTGAGTTGTCCTTTAAAAACCAAGGAGCGTAATTGTAACCTAATTGGGGACTCTTCGGCTTCTCTTCGCCTTTTGGAGTAATTCTGGCACAGTTTTGGTATTTGGAATTTATTTGCAGCAGTCTTATTTGTGTTATTGTATAATTTGATATTTAGAATCTATTTGTAGTAATCTTATTTGTATTATTGTACAACGTGTATGGAGGAACGCCCACCTCATTTTGATATTTGGAATGGATTTACAGTAATTTTATCAGTATTGTTGTAACAAAGTATCCCCGGAGCAGGGACAGCAAATTTGAGGTATTGCCTTGTGTACTTGCGATTAACTATATGAGGTGTTAATTTCGACATTTTGTGGGCAGCCATCTTTCCTCTTACTGTGTTCAAATGAGTTCGAATAAAAGTTGGGTGGGAAAGTTCATTCGAAACCCCTCAGATTCTTCCAGACAGAGGACACCTCAAGAAGGTTGGTAAACCCTGCTTAGCAATTTTGTTATAGTTTTTATGGGCTAATGGTTATGATAAATTGATTTCCGTAGGTATATGTAGTTTGAATATTGAGAGTATTAGATCAAATAATTAAAAAGCACATATGTATGTAGGTATATGTAGTTGAATATTGAGAGTATTAGATCAAATAATTAAAAAGCACATATGTCAAGTTTTATTAGTACACTTTGTTGACTGTGGATCTTGTTAGCAAGATTATCCCATCAAATTTTAATGGATGGTTGTGGGCTATGTGTGGTTGTGGGCTGTGTGGAGATATGCTAAAAAAAAATATAGTCAGTTAAGGATTAGTATAGCTTAGCTCAGACCCTGTAAAATCCCAATGACTTCAACAGATTCAACTGTAAGTAACAGGTCCTCAAATCAATGGTCAAACCTGGAAGATCATACACAGTAAAAAAATACGTCAAACTAGGACCTCAGTTTTAAAAAACTACCTTTACCTACTCCCATGTTTGGCTTTCCGTTGCTCTTTTTCCTGAGGCGACTCCTCTTTATGGAGGTTAAATTAGGCTGAGGTGTTATCTAGGCGGGTGCTGCTAAACAACTTTTTCTCCTTTTTATGATTAATTTAGTTATTCTGACCTTGGTGGCATCTCAATTAGCAAGTGCTCTGAAAAAGAAAGGTTATGTGTCAAGAGATTCAAAATTGTATTGCCCAAAACTTACGGCCTCTGTTGAACATATAAAGAGTGTGTCTGCTGAACTTAGAGTTATAATGGTAGTGAGAAAAATCGATCTCATATCAAGAAAGTACATGCAGCGAATCTAATTATTCAACTTAATCAATAAAAAAACCATATGTAGATCATAATCAACCCCCATATCAAACCATTACAAAACCCGCACAATCCAATTGTTCAATGTTACGCATAGAAAAAGAGTGTTGAATGTATGTGGTCTATACTGAATCAAAGTATCGTGTAGTCCTTGCACCACACTGGCCTCCCAATCCATTGTGATTCCTTTCAAATTGTTGTGTGGAAAAATATTGGCAACCTGTACAGCCTTGTGAATTATTTTTGGAGTGCAGCCCACATAGAGGTGTTCCAATCCTTCAAATATGACATTGCACTTGGATCAACGTTTGATCAGAAAACCTAATGTACATCGAAGTATCATCAGAAATACTTACCCTCGATTACATTAAAAGCTATTTTTAACCGTGTCTTCCAATTTAGTTTGAAACATTGTGCATTCTTGGATGGAATAGAAACTAAGAACAATGTTTGTTGGTTAAATAGTCAATTGACTCACAGGCCTATTCAGAATGTTTATCTATTAATCTTAGAAGTATGTGTACTATACAGGCAGTATTTGAGGGATTTTCTAAACTTGTTGGAGATAAGCATAACAGTAACTTAATATGGTCAACTTAGTTACTAATACAGTCCAACATAAAGCCTTGGAATGTGGTTTATGTCACTTATCTTATACTTTAAATTTATGAAATATATCCGTCTTCTTCCTCAAGGAAAACACTCCTATAGACCATAAGAAATTAAATAATGATAGAAAGTATGACAATTCTTAGGAATAGATCAAGCAAATGGTAATGAAGAGGTGGAGGGCTTTCCAAAGATGACTGGAAAATGGAATTATTTTAGATTTGTACACTGCTACAGGATGATAACTGACACTACAATCATGGTTTGACAACAAGATGGGTTCCGTTTAGCCTACTCATGACTTCCTCCCAAATTTCCAGTCCTTAGTAGAGTTGCTTCTGGTTCACCCTACTCATGTTTTCCCGTTTTCCTCCCAAATTTCCGGTGCTTTGTAGAGTTGCTTTCTCTTTATCATTTGAATGCTATTCATATATAGGGTTATACCACAACATCACCATTCATGTTGATTACATTTACTGTGAATTTAATTAATAGTTTGAAAATTTACTTTCAAACCTATTTATAATATTCATATGAATATTTTAGTAATTTTCAAACAAAATTGTATAAATAAAAAAATTCAACTAATTTAGTATAAGCATTGTACAATGGGGCATCCACAATACTAAAGTACCAAGATGAGACTGAGAATAAGTATAAAATATCTTTTTAGTGATTAGGCTCCAAGATAATCATATAGTCAGTAATAATAGGTCTTTAGAATTATTAAAAAAAAAAACTTATCTTTCTCCACTCACATCATCCTATAATGCATTGTCACATCATTCCATAATGCATTGTGCACACTTAAAACTAAATTCTGAAACCTGAACCAATAATGCATTGTGCACATTTAAACCTAAATCCTGAATACTGAACCTTGAAGATTAAAGTTTGAGAATCACATGTCATGCCATACTCATAAATAGAGTAACCAAATTGAAGAGTTTTGTTAGTTGTCTGGTACAAATAATATAACTCATTTTTCTTGTTTTTCTAGGTCAAATGACTATTTTCTCTATGATTTTGAGAGTTTTTATCTGACTTTTTTTGTGTTGGTATATTGGTGATAGATCATTACTTGGTAAAATGTTTTATTTATTTAGTTTGATTAGGAAATATATTTATTTAATAATTGGATATAGAAGTTTTAAACCTGCCTTGACCAAAAATTTGATGCATTTAATACTTTCATACTAGAATTTGAATTTGAACACCAATGGGTTTGGGCTTTCCAAAGATTAGGATGCAAATGGGAGAGCTAGGTCCTTTTTTACATGCACAAAGATTATGAATTTCTTCATCCACATTACAATTTTTTTTTCAAAAGGCATATGAGTTACATTATTATTGGTAAATTTCTATTTAAAATTGTGCTCAAACTTATTTTATTATTTATAAGATTCATTTTTTGTCCCATTCATCACATGGAAAGAGATAAAATTGAAATTAATTGTTCATTTTCAAAATACATTGTAGTTAATAGCTTTGACTAAACTACATGAAAACTTTCCAAAAATAATTTAACTAGATTTATAAAATCTTGGAAACTAAAATAATATAGTAATTACAACGTAATTATATTAAATAATAATTTATTAATAAGATAACCAGAACTAACATAATTAAATACATTTAATCCTTTAAAAGTAATGCAAAAGATGTACAATATATCTAATTATATTATATTTTATGATAAACTTACAATTAAATAATTTAATGATAATAAAACTACCGCAACTTACATAAAAAAATAAAATATTTTACATTTATTAAAAAACAAAAATACATACATACTATTTAAATAATAAATAAATAAAATATTAAATAGTAGGTAAAAAGTAAAGCAGTTCTCTAAAAAGCAATGAATTTTTAAAATTTTTGTTATAAAAGTTTACTTTGACAACTTATTTTGTATGACAAAAATAAGTTGAACCACACTAGTTGGTTCGAAACACGTAGGTCTTTTTCATGTGATTTACGCGGAAGCTCTTCTTATAACTATGATGGATCACAGAAGTCTCAATTCATTTGTCCTTACCATGAACCACACTAGTTGGTTCGAAACGACAAAGGTCTTTTTCATGTGATTTAAGCGGAAGCTCTTCTTATAACTATGATGGATGAGAGAAGCCTCAATTCTACAAAAATAATACACCTCAACAAATACAAATTTTGCATCGTAAAACATTTTCCAACGCTGCAAAGACCATGAATAGTGTAAGTCAAATTTTTTTAATACACTGCAACAAATTTCCATGGTAAAAAATTTTCCAAAGCTGCAAGGACCATAAATAGGTGTAAGTCATTGTTTTTAATTTAATTTTTATTCTTTTACTGGATTTTTTTTTTTAATCTAATCTTTGAGAGGTATTTTTTTGACTTTTTAGGACATAGTACCGGAAAACCAAGAATTTGATTGTTGAGTCTTCTACCCAAACCACGGATTTTCAAAATTTTGAATAAATTTTAACTTCAATATTTGGAATAAGTTTACGAATTTGTCACCTCAACCTTTCCTCGAAATTGTATAAAATCTCTACAGCCATCCATATGGCAGGGTAGGAGAGGTCCAGACTAAGAATGCTCTTCTGTCATGGTCGATTCTTATTTCTAACTTCATAGAAAAGTTATTGCAACTTGACATGCTTAGGAGATAGCCAGATATAACAAAAGTTGTGATGACCAGATAGGGCCATCTCCAACACATGTCAGCCTCAATAACTTTTCTATGGGGTTGGAAATAGGAATCACCCTCTGTCATGCCTGGAAAAAGCAAATCAGCATGCCTGGAAAAAGCAGATCAGCGTACTAACATGAACCCTCTGCAAACCATTCTAATCCAATTTTGCTGCACCATGACAATCCACACTCTGTTCTATTTATTTAAATAGTTTTAGATGGAGTTTCTGGTGTTTTGGTGTTTGAAATAGATTTGGAGTTATTTTATTTGTGTTGTTGTTTAACTGGTTTCATGATTTTTTAAATGCATCTATCACATTCATAAAAATTTGGCCAATATTTTTAATTAAAAAATTTAAATGATAAATCACATTACTTAATTCAAAACTTTCATGATTCTGAGATTTAAATGATAATCCTATTAATTAGTTAGAAACCTTCTCCAATTAATTCTGTTAAAGGAGGAAGCTTTTTAAATATTTCTACTCACAGCAACCTCAGAAATTTCAAAATCTATTTTATGTCCCAACCCATCCTGGTTCTGCATTCCTCATAGATTATTCTAAAGGTAGAAATTGTACTTTTAGATGAATGTCCACCTCAAAATATAAATGCTATCTGTGGGCTATCCATAAAACAGTGTTTTAACAGGTATAATAATGTACAGGGACATTATCACATGACGAGAGCAGCACACCAGATCCAAAGCCGAGATGGAATCCGAAGCCTGAACAGGTTCAGATTTTGGAAGAGATATTCAATTCTGGTAAGGTGAACCCTCCACGACAGGAAATTAAAAAAATCACCACTCAGCTGCAAGAATTCGGAGACGTTAGGGAGGCCAATATCTTCTACTGGTTCCAGAACCGAAAGTCCAGATCCAAACAAAAGCAACGACAACAGGCTGCACAGGGGTCTAGATCTAGCGCAGAGAGCACTAAATCAGATCAGCCAAAACAGACAATTTTCTTCTTTGTACCATGGTGGAGAGATATTGTAGTAATATTTTTATTTTTTATTTTTTATTTGTTGTTAATTTCAATTTTTTTCCATGTAATTAATTATGTATTTCATTTTTCAAACCTTTAGTTTACATTTTTCAACTTTTAGTGCTTCAACTTGTAGCCAAAGATATTATATTGTAAAGATATCAATTTTATTCAAAGATAAGGTTCTAGATTATTTGGACAAGGTTCTAGATCATTTTAACAACTATATAAGATATGTGATATGAGCTCAACATGTCAGTTGTAGGAACTGAAATTGAGTGGGGAGGATAACATTCCTCCCAAAGACCTAATTTGAAACCTGAACCAATGCTATTTATTTGGAAAATTCTTCAATATGGATTTTATTTATAATGGTTTTTCCTTAAGAAGATGGGTACTTCACAACTTTGGGGATCTATTCTCATATGGATAGCATCATAAGATATCTTGAAAAGGATGGATCACCTCAAATTACTTAAGGATGGATGTTATAATTCATAAAAAGAAATTGGAAAGACTTTTAGAGAAGAAACTAGAACTAACAAAGTAGCCTCTAATAGTGGGTAGCATAATGAATAGATTCTAGATAACATTCGTAACAATAAGGATTGCAAACTTATCCTTGCAAGTGATATGTAAACTTATATGGATATTCCATTGGGCAATTGGCCACAACAAATTTAGATAGATATATTTGAAAATATGATACCTAGACCATGAGGCTTAATTTCTTCGTAGATTCATTAATTATTGTATTATTCTTATGCATATAATAGACAAAATATGGAGAATAGACAACATCTAAACAAAAATCACAAACCAAAATCAACACAATATATGATCTAGGAAACCCTTATGGGAGAAAACAGAATTATAAGGTGAGGCTACAATGTCATCACTTTCTCTCAATGCAAGTTGTTGGAAGCACAAAAGTGTGATAGCTATCACACATGATCTACTACATAAACCATCTTTGTTGTATCTCTCTTTATTAACTCTCACCTACTTTACTCATCCATGGAACAAAACGAAATCAAATAGAATGGATCCCCTTTTCCTCCTAGTCGCTTGATTATGGCATGCCGTGATAGCCTGCTAGTAGTTAAGTTTGACTCCTCCAACTTTTAACTAGATTTAGAATATTGATTCTTTGTAACAACCCCTCGTTGATTTTCTATGTAGTAAAATAAGGCCAAGGTCATGGAACACATATTCCAAGCTAAATGATGGCCAAAACATTGAAATGGGTATCACTTGTGATTTATTACTGGCTATGAAAAATGGAAAATGCATTGGCAAAGGCAAAGAGGCATTAATTGACATTCCTTTATGAAACTAAAGGAAAATAGGAGAAAATGAAGGTGAAGAGACACTAATTTGCATGCAAGGGAAATTAGAAGAAAAATGAAGGAATATGAAGAAAATAGAGGTACCAATGATCAGAAGGCCTCAAATAAATAGTTGATGACTTTTGTCAATTCAGTTTTAACTCTCTCCTTTCATTCTCACTTTCATACACTTGCAAACTTAGAGCATTCTTGGAGTATCCTTGGAGCACTCTAGCATTGGCTTGGATTGGAGAAACAAGGTAGAAGAAAGCAATGGAGTGCAAGGAAATAGTTGGATCAACAGTTACAGCTGGATTTCTTTGTAGGTAATAAGTTGCATATGTGATCTCTTTACTGGTTTGTGGACGAATGATGCATGCATGTGATTCCTTGGTTATGTGCTTTTAGTTGCATGAAAGATGGAAGATTGCCTAGATTGATAGTGGTTTCGGCCTTGCCTTACCATTTTCTATATAGATATGGTGTTGTTAGTTTCCCACTTGTTTTTATGATTGGTGTTGAGTGTCCCTATGGTTGTAGGTTGGAACATGTTGGACACCTAATCCTCAATGGGTTAATGTGAAAGCCGAATGGACAAAAGGAGTCCAAGAGACCTTGGGATGTGAAACCCAATGGTCACATGTACTATAAATGTAAATCATTTGTTAATAAAAATTGTACTCACATGTTTTATCATTCATATTTATCTTGTTGCCCATGTATGTTTAACATGGTATCAGAGCAGGCGATTGTTGGTCCTGTTCCAATTTGAGCCACTTATTTTGTGGTCTCTATATGTATGTCAGTTCTGTCTTTCTCCTAATCAGAATTGAGCAGAATTGCCACCTTATAAAGCGTTTTACTGTTTGAAAACCTGCTAGTTCTGCCCATTACCTGTAACGCTCCATTAATTCATTGTTTGCCAGAAATCTGCTGCCTCTCCTACCTGGCACTGTATACGCTGCACCTGACTCTAGCTATTTCAAGACTCTCTTCCACATTACCTGAGCCCTCTACCATATTCCATATATAAAGTCCTGCCCCCTCCACAGTCGCTGCCAGGTCTGAACGCTACATTACCTGTGCTCTCTGGCTCTTTATAAACATTTCATACAAAGCACTGCTTGGTATACGTTGGTGTCAGTGATCTGTTTTCTGATTGGCTATTCTGACATTGTAGCTATTCTGATTACTCGCTAATCCCCTCGGCAGTGGCAGAGAGATATCGGTCCTCTGACGCCGCTTTTCTTTATGCGTTGAGTCTCTGATTCCCTTACCTTGACATATGTGCCATTCCTACTCCTTTGTTGAAGCTACCAAATTCACTGCAAACGAATGCAAATGAAACATTGATGGGAATATCTGATTGAATGGGGGGTATTGGTGGTGGATTTGCTCGTGCCCAAGCTGCCTTCAGAGGACCTGCGTTTCATTATCAATGTCAATGCTTGATATGCATACGCTTCCAGCCTTAAGCCTTCCACTCGAGCACGGGACCTAAAGTGAATACCTCACTTTTAACTCCATCGACGTATCTGCAACTCCCGCCTCGATGCATTTTGCAGCAAGCTCTTGCCAATTAGAACTGCGGCTCCTCCTTTTGCCGATTTGACCCTCTTTATTGCTCATGCGAGATTTTTCTTCACTACCATTTTATTTTGGGTCACCAAGTTCATTTGGGTTGGCTGGAATCTGCCATAAGCGGATTTTTGGGACTGCTTTTTCACCTGGACGCAGATATATTTGAACGCTGACACTTTCAACTGGTATTTGGACATAGATATAGTTGAACGTTGGTCGTTGTCACATCATGTTAGTGGTTCTTCAAGAGCTCATATGTTCTTTATAGAATTCTCTCCTCTGAAACACCTTGTTCTGTACCCCAGTATTAGATCTTTGGCATAGGATACTGTCTACTTGCAGTTGATATGTGGCGTTGGATGTTCCTCTTGAGCTCCAGCTAGAGAACCATACCGGAACGACAGAATTTCATTCTGCACACATTATAAATATGCAAGGTTGTTTTGTATGCCTTAGAAATGCATAACGACATCAGAGTGACAGAATTTCATTCTGCACCAATTATAAATATGCAAGGTTGTTTGTATATCTTAAAAACACCTGTTTTAGTTATATATGTCAAAAATGCTTTGCTTTCAGCTATTTGAATATAGGTTCATAACTTTTCTTTCAATTTTTTTCATGGACGAAGGTTGCATGGCAAAAGTATACTGTACTTGTACATTCTGATATATGAATTTGAATTTAATTATTTAGCCAAAACAGACCATTTTCTTCTTTGTACAATGGGGAATGGGGGAGAGATATTGTAGTAATATTTTTATTTTTTATCTTTTCTTTTTGTTAATTTCAAATTTTTTTTTCCATGCAATTAATTATGTATTTCGTTTCTCAACCTTTAGTTTACATTTTTCAACTTTTAGTGCTTTAACTTGTAGTCAAAGATATTATATTGTAAAGATATCAATTTTATTCAAGGATAAGGTTTTAGATTATTCGGACAAGGTTTTAGATCATTTTAACAACTATATAATATATGTGATATGAGCTCAACATGTCACTTGTAGGAACTAAACTTGGCTGGGAGGATAACATTCCTCCCAAAGACCTAATTTGAAACCTGAACCAATGCTATTTATTGGGAAAATTCTTCAATATGGATTTTATTTATAATGGTTTTTCCTTAAGAAGATGGGTACTTCACAACTTTGGGGATCTATTCTCATATGGATAGCATCATAAGATATCTTGAAAAGGATGGATCCCCTCAAATTACTTAAGGATGGATGTTATAATTCATAAAAAGAAATTGGAAAGACTTTTATAGAAGAAACTAGAACTAACAAAGTAGCCTCTAATAGTGGGTAGCATAATGAATTGATTCTAGATAACATTAGTAACAATAAGGATTGTAAACTTATCCTTGCAAGTGACATGTAAACTTATATGGATATTCCATTGGGCATTTGGCCACAACAAATCTAGAAATATATATTTGAAAATATGATACCTAGACCACGAGGCTTAATTTCTTCTTAGATTCATTAATTATTGTATTATTCTTATGCATATAATAGACAAAATATGGAGAATATAGAACATCTAAACAAAAATCACAAACCAAAATCAACACAATATATGATCTAGGAAACCCTTACAGAGAAAATAGAATTATAAGGTGAGGCTACAATGTCATCACTTTCTCTCAATGCAAGTTGTTGGAAGCACAAAGCTGTGATAGCTATCACACATGAGCTACTACATAAACCATCTTTGTTGTATCTCTCTTTATTAACTCTCAGCTACTTGACTCATACATGGAACAAAATGAAATCAAATAGAATGGCTCCCTTTTTCCTCCTAATCGCTTGATTATGGCATGCCGTGATAGCCTACTAGTGGTTAAGTTTGACTCCTTCAACTTTTAACTAGATTTATAATATTGATTCTTTGTAACAACCCCTAGTTGATTTTCTATGTAGTAAAATAAGGCCAAGGTCATGGAACACATATTCCAAGCTAAATGATGGCCAAAACATTGAAATGGGCATCACTTGTGATTTATTAATGGCTATGAAAAATGGAAAATGCATTGGCAAAGGCAAAGACGCATTAATTGACGTTCCTTTATGAAACTAAAGGAAAATAGGAAAAAATGAAGGTGAAGAGACACTAATTTGCATGCAAGGGAAATTAGAAGAAAAATGAAGGAAAATGAAGAAAATAGAGGTAACAATGATCACAAGGCTTGAGATAAATAGTTGATGACTTTTGTCAATTCAGTTTTAACTCTCTCTTTTCATTCTCGCTTTCATACACTTGCACACTTAGAGCATTCTTGGAGTATCCTTGGAGCACTCTAGCATTGGCTTGGATTGGAGAAACAAGGTAGCAGAAAGCAACGAAGTGCAAGGAAATAATTGGATTATTTCTCTGTAGGTAATAGGTTGCATATGTGATCTCTTTACTGGTTTGTGGATGAATGATGCATACATGTGATTCCTTGGTGGATGAATGATGCATGCATGTGATTCCTTGGTTATGTGCTTTTAGTTGCATGAAAGATGGAAGATTGCCTAGATTGATAGTGGTTTCAGCCTTGCCTTACCATTTTCTGGATAGATATGGTGTTGTTAGTTTCCCACTTGCTTTTATGATTGGTGTTGAGTGTCCCTATGGTTGTAGGTTGGAACATGTTGGACACCTAATCCTCAATGGATTAATGTGAAAGCCGAATGGACAAAAGGAGTCCAAGAGACCTTGGGATGTGAAACCCAACGGTCACAACATGTACTGTAAATGTAAATCATTTATTAATAAAAATTGTACTCACATGTTTTATCTTTCATATTTATCTTTGTTGGTCCTGCTCCAATTTGAGCCACTTATTTTTTGGTCTCTATATTTATGTCAGTTATGTCTTTCTCCTAATCAGAATTGAGCAGAATTGCCACCTTACAAAGCATTTTATTGTGTGCAAACCTGCTAGTTCTACCCATTACCTGTAGCTCTC
>APFE030500785.1:0-27744 GCA_000404065.3 Pinus taeda | reverse complement strand
CCTAGGGTTAGGTTTTGGAATGTTAAGGGTTTTTCATTGTTTCTCAACAATAAATAGGCCTTCGAGCCTCATTGTAACATAGTTCAGAGGCATGTAGCCACACATCTATTCTCAGAGATACGCTGCCATCGCCTTAGCTGGTTTATTTCCATTTCTGGTTGTAAGCATATTTCAGTATTTTCCATTAATGAAATGAAGTATTATTTCTGCTGCATCTTTGTGTATATGGTTATCTCTGTGTTTTATTGCGTTCCTGTTTAAATCTGAATCAATCAGGCTCCCAGGGTGAATGAAATTCATGGCCCCTATCCATGAGCTATTCAATAGAGTACCCAACATTCTGAATTTGGTCAACATTTAACCATGAACTACCTTCAATAGGATAACCCCTCCACTTGACTTGGTACTGCATATATTACTTCCGTCGAGTCTGTCTATCCACCTAGGTATCTAGGATATGTTCGATCTCTAGAGTCTTTGCTCGAAGCATTTGTTTAATCCACATGTCACTCTCTTCCTGGGTGTCCCATGTTCGTCTTTTCAAATTGTCTTCATCCTTTGCTGCAATGTAGTGGTACATGTTTGATATATTGAAAATGGGTGAAATCCCAATATCTTCAGGTAACTACAATTCGTAAGCATTTGAAAAAAAATTCTAAAGAATCCTGCAAGGAATAATATTTTTCCATTTCAACTTGTTGTACTTGCGTTTAGGAAAACTCTCTTGGCATAGGTGTGCTAATACCAAGTCTCCTACATTGAATTGCACCTCTTTCCTTTTCAAATATGCCTTTTGCTTGTATCTTTGATTGCTATTTTGTAATTTTAATTTCACCTATTCATGAAAATCATTGATTGCCTTTATGAAGTCTTCACCATCAAAACTTCTATGCTCCAAGTGTCCTAAATCTTGTAACTCATGTACTCCACGTGGGTGCATTCCGTATAGGATCTGGAAAGGACTACTACATGTACTATCATTGGGAAAATCATTATAAGTGAATTTCTCTTGCGCAAGCACATGATCCCACTCTCGAGAATTTTCTCCAACCAAACTCCTCAACAAATTTCCTAGACTCCGGTTCACCATTTCGGTTTGGCCATTAGTTTGTGGATGATAAGTTTAATTGAAGTTTAGTTTGGTGTCTGACTTCTTCCATAAGGTTCACCAAAAATTTCTTGTAAATTTAACATTGCGATCCGAAACAATAGACTTTGGCAAGCCATGTAATATGATTATCTCAGTAAAGAACAAATGTGCTACATGTGTGGCATCACTGGCTTTCCAGCATGGAATGAAATGTGCAATTTTAGTGAAATGATCAACCACCACCATGATGGAATCAAATCCCCATTGTGTCTTTTGTAGACCTAAGACAAAGTATAAATTTACTGAGTCCCATGGTCTGCTCAGAATGGGTAAGGGTGCATAGAATCCTATGTTTTGGCTGTGTCCCTTGGCAAGCTAACACATTTTTGCATCTAGCTACAAATCTTTGTACATCTCTTTACATCTTCAGCCAATAGTGAAAGCGATTCAACTAATCCAAGGTCTTGTCTATGCCAAAATGCTTGACTGAACCTCCACTATGCTTTTCCTGAATTAAGCTTTCTCTCATAGAACATTTCGGAATGCACAACTGCCCTCCTTTGAACAACAATCCTTCTTGCATGTTATAGTCCAACAATGAACTGCTGTCTCTCAACAATGGATTTTGTAAAGCTTCATAAGCTTCCTTAAAATCTGCATCTGCCTCATACAAGTCTTTAAGATGTTCAAATCCTAACACTTGTATGGTACTTTCCTGTAGGATCAGATTCCTCCTGCTTAACCATTGATATGTTTCAAAACAAATGTAAAACTCTACAAGTACTCCAACCACTTCACATGTTTATCATTCATCTTATGCTACTGCATAATACACTGCAACATTGAATTGTCTGAAAACAAGACAAATTCATTGGCTAACAGATAATGTCTCCAATGCTTTAGTGCCCGAACCACCGCATAAAATTCCTTATCATAGGATGTGTATTTTTTCCTACTTTCATTTAGTTTCTCACTAAAATAGGCTACTGGCTTGTCCTCTTGGTTGAGAACTACACCAATGGCTATCCCACTAGAATCACAATGAACTTGGAAAAGCTTGTTAAGGTCTGGTAATATTAAAATTGGTCTTTTGGTAATTTTCTTTTTGAGCAGCTAAAAGCTCTTCTCTGCCTTTTCTGTCCAACGAAAACGCAGTGTTAGGTAAACTTGACTCGGGATAGAGTCAAAGTTGACCAGGTTAAACAGTGATGGTTTTGGGGCACATGGTATTATGCACCCATAGTATTATGCCCGTGGTATTATATGTAATGGAGCTTATAAAAGGCTGGAAGGACTTCATTGTAATGCAAGACCTGGAGGTGAGCAGTGAAAGCTCACTTGGTCGGATTGGCTAGGGCTTTGGCCAATGCTAATGAGATTTTATTAGGTTGGGTTTTTCCCCGGATTTGGGGTTTTCCCGGATAAACATTTGTGTTTATGTGTTTATGGTTGTTGCTGGTTATTTTCTTATATATGTTCCTCTCAGTAATTATTTATGTTATGCAGTAAATTTCTTAACAATTGGTATCAGAGCCAGATATTGGCTTCAAAGGGCTTCTTTGATGCCAAGGGTTTATAGTGCCTGATGAGATCAATGCAGCCTTTTTACAGATCAGTGCATTTGCGATATATTGTTCGGGATTCCTGTGGCTATTTAGAGAAGGTTAGCAGAAGAAAATTGTTCATGTGGCTTCGAAAATTGTTTGTTTTCTGCTACGTGAGGCCACCGGTGTTGGAACCTACGAGGTTCTCCTCAAGCTCGCAGTTGAGAGGTTTGATAGAAGTTTTTTGAGCAAATCAAATTGAGAGATGATGGATCAGAATCACAGCAGCAATAAACAAAAAAAAAATAAAAAAATTAATGAAGTCAAAATTATTGCATGTAAATGGTCATACTACTGTAAGACCTAGTAAGGCATGTGTACCCCTCGGTAATCACCGGTAAAGTCCGGGTTAGACCTAGGTGATAGCGGGGATGTCGGGTTAACAATACCCTGGGTAAAACTCTAAGGGGAGTAAGAGCTAGAGTGAGCGGGATTGTCTCACTTAGCAGGTTTGGTTGGAGTTAGTCAAGGAACCCCAAGTTAAGTTTAAGGGGGGAATTGTTAGGTAAACTTGACTCGGGATAGAGTCAAAGTTGACCAGGTTAAACAGTGATGGATTTGGGGCACATGGTATTGTGCACCCATAGTATTATGCCCGTGGTATTATATGTAATGGAGCTTATAAAAGGCTAGAAGGACTTCATTGTAATGTAAGACCTGGAGGTGAGCAGTGAAGGCTCACTTGGTCGGATTGGCCAGGGCTTTGGCCAATGCTAATGAGATTTTATTAGGTTGGGTTTTTCACCGGATTTGGGGTTTTCCTAGATAAACATTTGTGTTTATGTGTTTATGGTTGTTGCTGGTTATTTTCTTATATATGTTCCTCTCAGTAATTATTTATGTTATGCAGTAAATTTCTTAACACGCTGATTTGTTTTCTTAGTGGTGTCTAGTATAGGTGCACAAATCCAACTAAAATTTTTAATAAATTTCCGATAAAAACTCCCCAATCCATGAAAACTCTATAGCTCAAACAAACTTTTTGGGGATGGATAGCTAACTATAGTTGCAACCTTTCCCGAATCCATTTTTAATTCATTCTCAGCAATCACAAATCCTAAATAAATTAACTCTTTCTTGAAAGAATAACATTTCTTCAAATTTATCAACAATTTATTCTGCTTCAATCTTTCTAATACATACCTCATGTGTCGAAAATGTTCCTCCTTCGTATTGTTGAATATAAGTATATCATCTAGATACACAATCACAAATTTCCCAACGAATTCCTTAAGCATATCATTCATCTACAACATGAATGTACTAGGAGCATTGCTTAATCCAAATGGCATAACCAACCATTCATACAAGCCTACATTTGTCTTGAAAGATGTCTTCCACTCATCACCTTCTCGAATTCTGATTTCATGGTAGCCACTTTTCAAGTCTATCTATACCTAATAGTAATCTTATTAATGGCCCAGGAATTCGTGCACATTCTCCACTCACCTCCTTTCTAGGGAGCTAAAACGGTCGGAACTGCACAAAGGCTTAAACTCTCCCGAATCAGTCCTTTATCCAACAACTCCTACACCTGCTTCTAAATTTCTTCATGATCCTTTGTTCTCATCTGGTAGGCAGCATTGTTTGGAAAACTAGCTCTTGGAATAAAATCAATATGGTGACCGATGCTCCTCTTTGGTGGTAATTTATTTGATAGATCATCTACCACAATATCACTAAATTCTTGCAACATGTTCTATATCTCTTTTGGCAAATCAGTAAGGTTGGTATGTACTAATGCTTCTCTTGGTCTTCTAACAACTACATAATCCATTTCACTCTCTTCAATCTATTGTAGAAACTCCTTTCCTCCCAACAATAATGCTTTCGTTCCACTTGTTTCTGTTGTCTCCTCTCTTTCCTTTGCTTCTTTCATAGCTAACAAGGTATGCTTTATCCCATCCTTGACAAATATGTAACAATTTTCCACCCCATCATGGACTACCTTTCTATTGTACTACCATGGTCTACCCAGTAGAATATCGCACACATCCATCGGCATTATGTCGCAAGTCACTTTATCCTTGTACTTGCCTATCTAAAAATATACCTCGCATTGTTCATCAACTAACAATTGGTGTCCCTTATGCAACCACAACACCCTATATGGAGTTGGGTGTTTTACTCTCTTCAAACTCAGTTTCTCCACCATCTCTGTAGCTATCAAATTATCGGTAGTCTCACTATCAATAATCAATTTACAACATTTTCCGTGTCACTTGCATACGGTCCGAAATAATGCTTTCCTCTGTGTCTGATCAACTACTTCCTTGGCTGGTTCTAATAACATGTTGTTCAATACCAAGGCTTCCTCATTTTATGGCACATTCTCCACCTCCTGTGGTGGTGCCTCCGCTTCATTGGGCAGAGCAATATATGCTCCCCTCTGCTTAGTTTGTTTGTTTTAGGACATTCAAAGGACGTGTGTCACCACTTATGACTTTTGTAACACTGATAGGCATTTCCTCTACCTCTGCCACTACCTCTTCCTCATTGGTATGGCTTCCCTCCTCTGCTATTACCTTCCCTTTCACTCTATCTCGAAGTCTTCGAACTACTACCCTCTTCATTACTGCTGGCAGTCTTACCTTTGCCAAAGGTTTGTCCTCGACCTCTACCAAAACCACGTCCTCTCCTGGCATTTTGTTTCTTGGAAATATTTTCTTCCACCTTCAAAGAACTCTGATAAGCTTCATCTATGGTTTTAGGGGAAAGAATGCTACTTTCTTCTAAGATCCCCATTCGCAGGCCATTTAGAAACTTCACTCTCTTCTGAAGAGTATCCTCAACATAACTAGCTCTCAGGTTAATTTTATAAAATTCTTCTCTATATTCCTTCACAGTGATCATTCTCTATTTTAGGTTTTCTACCTGTCTATAAAGGGAAATCTGATAATCTTTAGGAAGAAGCTTGCTTTTCGTTTTCACAACCATCATGTCCCGCCTTCTGATGAAGGATTTGTTTAATCTCCTCCTTTCTGTCTGTACATTATCCCACCATAATGCTGCATGTCCCTTCAATTTGGTGACATCAAACTTGACCCTCTTATCTTCACTGATTTCTTCATACTCAAAATATTTACCTAATTCATTTATCTAGTCCAACAATGCCTCTATGGATAAATTGCTATCATAATTAGAGAGCTCTAGTTTTGGCTTGCTACTAGCCAACAAAACTTATTTAAGAGCTTAATTTCTGGCCCTTCATCATCCAACCCATATGTCATAACCACATTTTCCTCTTCACTATCATCTCCATCTTCCATCTCTCTACGCCTCCCTGCTTCCAACACTACCAAACGTGCAGTCACGTTTCTGATCTCTTCTCTTAATCCCCCATTTTCAGCTCTTCTGACGGCTCTTCCTTGAACTCTTCTTCCTACCTCTATCTTTACCAAGAGATGGTAAAACCTGCTCTGATACCAAAATTATGTTGTTGTTTAACAATAGGTGCTAGTTTCTAAAACTTAAGGTTTACGGCTTCACACATGAGTTTAGCGTTTGCAGCGATTCTTTTCCTATATCAGGATTCTTCAGTCCCTTGAGAAACCCTTACTTAACCTCTTAAGGTGCGCATATACATACAACCCTAATAACCTGTGGTTAACATGGAGAGAAGCCATGTATCATTGCTATTTACCTTATTGAAACTTTTGTAGGGAAATACACATGCAAAACACTCCTTTCGGCCATTAGTACAGCCTCTGCACACTTACCGAGGTTAACTTTAGCGCTGATTGGCAATTCTACCTTCGCATGTTGCACATAAACATATATCATCATCCCTCTATTATGCGACTATTATTTCCCAGATACACTATCGGCACTTAAATCATTGCTATCTTGTTTACATAGGAAACATACTCTGAACAAGGGTAAACCCTAGCAGAATAAAAGCTAGACTTAAAAATTTATAAGCCACACTTTATAGTTGATGTCAGGCCCACGGTGCCGACCTCCACTCTCAGGCCCCTCCAATACTCGATCGTCGATTATCAGCTATCGATATCACTCTGTTGCGATATCGCAAGTTGTCAAGTTGGTGTATCCTAAGGTTGACACCCCACCTCTATAAAACTCCGATGCGACTAACCTCTTGGACACAATAGGTTCTTCATTCCTCTTCATAAAATTTCGGGTTTGGCTCTATCCAGACTTAATTTTTTGCTGATTTTCCATATAATTTGGATTTTCCACCTACGACCCAAAGTTACATAAACACTCCGCTAATCTAACCGTCGCTATTGATCTATTGGATCCAACAGCCCTTGAGTGTCACCTTTTTAACCTTGGTTTCTCTATGTTCAGGCCTTTTTCATGCTTCCACCACGTTCCAAGCAAGTTTCTTCTTTAGAAGCCTTTCGCCTCTTTGGTCATGCCAAATTCAGCTACAAGTATATATGTGTAGATATAATATAATATATATTATATTATATATATAAATATAAAATATATATAATATATATTAAATATATAATATATTATTAATATATATATCTAGTAAAATATATAATAAATATATATATCTATGTATATATATATATATATAAATCTATAATATAATATATAATAAATATCTATATATATATATTATTATAATAATATAATAATATATATAAATAAGAGAGAGAGAGAGAGATAGGCTATGATTCATATTAGTCTCATTTCTTCAAGCATTCAAAAACACGAATACATGATTCCTAATTTGGATTTTGCACATAAAAGAAAAAGAAACACAGAAAGTATTTTTTTAGACTCTAACTCTCTCTGTGGTCTACTCGCCTCTCAATAGTGACCTTCCTCACAGTCTACCCATAGGCTTAAAACCTTCCTCAATTTGGCTAACCTCCTACTCTACATTCTTGTGTCCTTTTTAATACATCAGTGGCAATTCCTCTTACAGTTTGAGGAACTATTTTTTCAGTTTTGAGACAGTTTCCTCAACTAATTCCTATCTAACCCTATCTTGTCTAAATCAAAGCTAATAATGGTTGATTTAGCCTTTATTTACCATAACACAAAATGAAACTAAATAAACTAGAAATTTGAGATATTTCCTTCTCTGTTTGTCAAAATAGAATGGGAAACAAACAACAAACAAGAACCAATTCCCAGCTATCACCTCTTCATTCGAGTGCTCTTGAATCAGTCCTTAAGGTGGTAAGCACTAGAGGGGCCCACAATTTGCACCTTAGTGTCCATGAGATGCTTGTCACCGGAGGAGGGTTTAGCCTCACGTGTTTTAGAGGGCTTAGGGGTTTCCTTCTTCATTTTCCAATGAATAATTAAATGAATTATAGGTGAAAGGGGTTGAAATGTTACCATTTTACCCTTAAGAAGATGAAAACAACGTTGGAGGGGGTGTTCTAGACTGGCTGAACGGATAGACATCGTTTGCAGAACAGATGGAAGGCGAGTGGCATTTGCACTGGGAAGCAATTCAAAACTTTGAAAAATTCAAGATAGGAAGGGTTTTTATTGGTGTGGGAGGCCAAGGGTCTACTGACGCAAGGGCGATTTCATCAGAGGACACATGGGAGAAAGAGATTGAGTGGTGATAGGCTATAGGTGGACAGGAGCGGCAAGAGAGTAGAGATGTTAATTTTTTGATTTGAATTCCTCCCTGACTTGAATTGGCACCAAAAAAATGACCGTCATGGGGTGGTCCTCACCATCCTCCGATGGGTAAGGGGACGAGACACTAGATCCATCGGTTACCCCCCAAAATTAATCTAGGTCATTGGATTGGCAGGCCCACCGTGTTGACTTGTCAACTCCAAGTGGTAGCGCCTACTTATCTCCCACATAGGTTACCGCCTCAAAATGTTGTTAGGGGGTAGGTCGGGTGTAGATGAATGGTGATCCACCCATAACTTGCTCAGATTTTGACCAAAATGATGCATATTCTCAATTTTTTCATTTTAGCGAGCTCGTCTTACTTAGTGAAGGTTCCATGAGTGTGTATTTGAACCTTGGAACTTCTGCCATGGCACTAGGGCTTGATCATTGCCCCCATCATTGATTTAGTTGATTTTTAGCTAGGGATCTTTCTTTTGATGTCTAAACTCTGTCTTCCCAAGTACTAGAGGGCAACAACATTGGCTCCAATTGTGGATAATGTATTGTATACAATGCATTGAGAACTCAAAAACTAGTGCCTTACTCCATAGGTATGGAGTCATTTTATTTAAACCTCTATAAAACAAAAATTAGTAATAAAAAGAATAAAATAGTATTGGTATTGAAATTGGCTCACTGGTATTTACAGTGGATGAGAGTGGACTTCCTCAATGCTAGAAGTAAGGCTTGAGAAACTTCCCATTCAATAGTATGTCAACCACTTCACCATCTAAATTCTTCAGCAAGAAGGTATTATTCCCTTTTTCTTCAACAATCTTGAAAGGTCCAAACCACATGGGGTTAAACTTGCCATGTTTCCCTTTTTCTTCACATCTTGAAGGTCCAAACCACATGGGGTTAAACTGCAGTGTTCCTTTTCATCCCCTATCTGGGCTGAGGAGCTAAAAGGAAAGAATCCCCCAAGGAGGCTCGCGTCTGATAGTTAGTTGGTGAAGGCCAATGGATTACCAAGCGAAAACGGATTCCAGAAGTAGCCTGTCCGGAGAGGATCATCAGCCACACGGACTTGGACAACGGCCCAGACCCTAACAAGGAAGGCACAGTGGGGAATTTCTTGCAATGGGGAAAGCCTGACGGAGCAATGTCCGCGTGAAGGCAGAAGTGCCCACGGGTCATGAACTTCTTTTCTCAGAGAAGAAAAAATGACGGTAATCCTGAGGAAAAGCACCGGCTAACTCTGTGACATCAGCCGCGGTAAAGACTAGCAGGATGCCAAAGCGTTTATCTCCGGATGATTGGGCGTAAAGCGTCTGCCCATCTAAGCATTAAATCTCCTAGCTGAAGATACCTACATTTTGCCTTTCTATCAAATATGGATTTCATTTTTTCCTAGTTTCTTATCAAACTCTAATTCACCTATCCTTTGCTCTCTTGAAGTTCTACCAATTGATTCATCCTTTTGGTTAGAGAATTTGGCTCGTCAACATTTCATAAGAATTTAGCTATTGGCGTAGCTAACCACATGGGGAAGATTTCGTCCCTCCCATAAATCAAATCAAAAGGGGATTTCCAAGTGGACCTCTTAGTGGTAACCTTGTTGGCCCATAGGGTGAATTTCAGTTATGAATCCCAGTTCTTCTCATTTTCTGATATTGTTTTCTTTAGAATCCTTACTAATATTTTATTTGAATATTCATCTAATCCATTTTGATGTGGATAATAGGTGGTAGAATGGCCACTGGAAAAAATCAATAATATTGGTTGACTTGAACACTTGAGCATTGTTAGCAACAATATTGTTGGGTCACCAAGCCTAGAAAGGATGTTTTCCTCCATGAAATTAATTATTACAATATCTGTTGCATTTCTTGTTTGGGTTGCTTCTACACATTTAGTGAAGTAATCAGTAGCCATGAGTATCCACTTGTGCTGACCACTGGAAGGTGGATGTATTTGCCCAGTTAAGTCCAAGCCCCACTGCCTAAAAGGTTATTCAATGAAAACAAGGATTAAAGGGAAAGGTGTCAACTTCTACTTTTATGCAAACCTTTGACACTTCTTATGATCCAAAACATAAGTATGCACCTCACCAAATAGCTTAGTCCAATAAGATATTTCCTTCAGGATTTTGTGGGTTTTAGCTCTCGAATCGTAATGTCCCCCATAGACACAATTATGGAATTCATCAATCAATTTGTGGATTTCTTCCTCAACCAAGAATAAGAGTAAAATCCCCATTGGGTCCTTCCAATACAATTTTCCATTTGAGATAATAAATTTTTGGGCTTATAGCCTTAGAGCCCTGCACTTATTTTTGTTAGATTTCACTGGGCACCTTAGAAAAAGTAGATAATGGAAAATATGTTTGTACCAATGGGAAAAAATGTATTTCGTTTGGATTGTCTGGGCTGAGGTTTCAATCCCTTGTTGTTGCTCCAATTTTTCACCTTCGCCAACTTTTATATCATGTAAGTTTATGCCCAATGCTTGGGAATTTTCTTCATATAGTATTTTAGCTAGCCCTTACCCCTTGATAAGCTTGATAGTTTTGATATCCATATCATACTCCTGTATTTTGTAATCCATTTTCTTCTTTTTCCCTCATTATCACCTTGCACCATCATATCTTTCACAACAATTGTATGAACATAGGTAGTTATATTTGATTCCAAGACATAGATTCTAAAACCCTTTAAGGCTTTGACCAAGGGATAAGTTTTCTTCTCCCAAATATTGTATTTTACCTTAGGATATTTTAGCAGCTGACTAAAAAATGCAATTTGTTTCTCATGCCCTTTATCATTCTTCTGCATTAAGAAAATAGCCACTATGTGAGGGGAAGCAGAAAAAAAAATAAAAAATGAAAAATGGTTTTAAATAATCTGGATTGACTAATATAAGAGCTTCTGTGAAAGCCTTTTTTATTTTGGAAAATGATTCTTGAGCTTCTATAGTATGCTTCACTTCCTTATCCTTCTTCAACATCTTTGTAATTTCATTAACTATCTCAACAAAGTTTGGTAGGAACCTCCTTAGAAAGTTGATTCTACCCAAGAAAACCTAGACTTCTTTCTGATTTCTTGGTAATGGGATGTTATTGATGACTTCCACCCTTTTGGGATCAATATTCACCTCCTCCTTTTCCACAATGTGCCCTAATAGTTTTCCCTCACTTAGAGCGAACTGAGATTTCTTGGGATTTAAAGAAAACCCATAATTTCTACATTTCTCAAAAGTGAGCCTTAGAGGTTCAATGTGGTCTTCATCTGTTCTTGAAAAACTAGTGATGTCATCAAGGTAAATTACCACAAATTTTTCTTGTTCTCCCACAAATGCTATAACCATGGCTCTCTAAAAAGTGGCTCCTGCATTTATGAGGTTGAAGGGAATTCTAGCATACATAAATGTTCTCCATGGCATGGTGAAGACAATTTTCTTCTAATCTTTAGGGTGGAAAACAACTTAACTATATCCAGAAATGCCATCCATTATCGACATCCAAGCTAAACCTACCACATTTTGCAGAATGTAGTCCATTTTAGGTGGAATGTAATTATCTTTTGATGAAGCCTTGTTCAAATTTATCAAGTCAACACATTATATTATCTCCCCATTCTTATTTCTAACAGGAACTAAGTTTTCCACCTAGTCTAATACAATGATTTTGTGCTGGAGAAACTTCTTTACCTCTTTTTCAATTGATGGGAGTAACATAGGATTAATTTTCTTGACTTTCTTTTTATATGGTTTCATGACACCCTTTAAAGGTATCTTATGTTGAATGATAGTAGTATCAAATGTGTTTAGGTCATCATAAGACCAAGAAAACACATTTATATAATGTTTAAAAATGCCTAGATAATACTTCTTATACTCATCTGGAACTCCTTTTTTGGATTTTATTACCCTAGGGTCTTGGTCTACTAGAATGTTTCAATCTTCCACATGTTCTTCTAGCTCTTGCTCAATAGGTTTGGAAACCACATCATTTTGGTTAAACAAACTTTCTAATGGGACCAATCCCCTAGGGATGGTGTTTCCCTTTAATTGTAAAATCTTGTTTCCAACAATAGTTTCTCCCCAAGTGACTTATCTTTCATCTATTACTTACTCATCCTCCTGTTCAATCATTGAGTTCGAAACTCTCCAATAAAATCCATGAAGCGTTTAATTTGTTCCTCATATTCAAACGCATGCCAATATTTGACATTACCTGGCACTGAAGGTTTGTACCTATCTGAGTAATGGGTTTTGAGAAGGCTTGAGTTTACTAGCAGTTATGGCCAAGGAGTCACCCATCCAATTTCTCTCTCTAGGAAAATATTTGATATTAAAGGGTGAGAAGAAATTATCAATCGTGTTCCATACCTCGTTTTAGTAAGCCTTCAATCTTAGGTGTTTATCTTCGCATTGATTTCTGCCTTGCTTCACCACCAACTCTGAGTCTCCAAACACCATATAACATCCATTGTTGAGATTCTTGGTAGCTTGCATTCCTAACAACAAAGCTTCATACTCATCAACATTATTAGTGGCTTCAAACTCTAGCTTGAATAAAAGAGGAATCAGGTTACATTCTTGTGATACCAGCAACATACCTGCTCCATTTCCTTCCCTGGAATAAGCGCAATCAAAGTAAATATTCCACATTTTATCACATTGTAGTGATTGTTATTTTGGCTGGACAAAACACTTCGACTATGTTTCATCGAGGATTAGGTAATTTTACCCTAACACCAAACAGGAGAAATATTTCTCTTTACTAAACATAGGAGCATTATTTGAACAGTCAACCCTTGTAACTTTCTTTACAAATATTGATTCTCTATACAGTCATGTTTCTTCTCCACCAAACATGGGGATGTTAAATCTAGTTTGATATATCCTTGAACTATAGACCCCCATGACCTAGAAATAAGCATACCAAACCTTGCAGGGATATCAACAACCACAATGTCCATTACTACACTTTTTATAGGAATCTGACCCAAATTGACCACCAAATCTTCAATCATCCCTAGACATTTTAATCCCTTGGAATCATAAGCGTACATATTCTTATATGGTTTTGTTATTTGCAGCCCCAATTTCTCCATCACAAACAATGGAATCAAATTTTGAGAGGCTCATGATTCAAACTTACAGTTATATAAAATAAGTTCATGAGTCACCAAGGTAACATTGAAAGGGGTAGTGGAAGAGTCTTCATCCTCAACATGAGGTACAAATAAAACCATGGGCCTTTCTTCTTAGAGTTTAGGCTATATTACATAGTATTTTTGGTAGGTGGATACATGAACTTAGATACTTGAGCTTTTTAATTTGGATATTTCAACAATTCAGTTAAGGGAACATATACTTTTACCTTCTCCAACTCTTTTTAAATATTAAAGGAAAAGGTAGTCCTACTAGATGTGGAAACTTCAGCAGCATCTTTCTATATATCACAAATGGGTTTTAATGGTAAGGGAAAACTCTCTATTTTAGAAACTTCAGGCTCATGAAGTATGGAATATGAGGCCAATTTCTTTGTTGGTGAGACTTGGTCCAAAGGGTTCTTTCCCTCTTCAATTGATTTGGGAGAATTTGAGGGAGTGGGCTCATCAGTTTGGTATTTCAATATTTACCTTTTTATAGAGGATCTAAGGTCATACTTTACATGTAACTGAGACTGCATGAAGTTAGCAAACTATCTACAATAATTTTCAATATGATCCTCATCTAGTGGGCATTCAACTCATCCCCTTCTTCCTCATGTGCTTCAATTTCATATTCCTCCGAAGAGAGAGAGGAAAAATGGTTTTCTCGAACTTCCATGGTATCTTTAACATGCTCCTCTAGATCATCTTCCAAATACAAAGGGGGATGAATGTGGTCTTGTTGATATTTTCTTTCCCTTTGCAAGAGCTTCAAAGGTCGTCTCCTATACTGGGGACTAAAATTTTGATTGGGAGTTGGTTGACTTTGTCGAGGAGGTTTTTTGTTTTATAATTCTAGTTTTATAAGCTTGTTAGATAAATTTCCTATCAATTTATTCATCTCTTCAAGATTTATTTCTTGGGTTTCCTTCACATGGATCTAAGGGTTGGCTTCTTCCTTTCCTCTTCTCTTGTCACCATACTCATTTTTCCCTTTCCATTTGCCATTGGAGGTGAAATTTAATTCAACCTATAAGCATCTATTTGAATCTAGTCCAAGGTATGAGACTTTCTTTCCCTAAGCGTGAATCTGAATTCATGTTTGAAAGACCCAACAAACACCACTTTAGTAGCAGCCTGTGGAGGATTTATTTCAGCTAGAAGATTGTTGTATAATTTGTTAAACCTTTTTGTGAATTCTGAAATAACTTCATTATGTTTTCTCTTCATTGAATTGAATTGAGTGACGATGTACCCATAATCCCATTTCTTTCCTGATTTCTACATCAAAGGATTCTCCATCACCTCCAAAGTAGTGATTGAGGGGTTTGGGTGGGATTTGAACCATTTCCTTGCTTCCCCATCCAAATATTGAACAAAAAGTCTCAGCACCACATCCAAGTGTTCTACATTCATATTTTTTGCAAATGCACAGAAGATTTCTCTATGTCTCTATGCTAAGATATCATCTTCTCCAGTGAATCTTGGCAAGAGCTTAAGATAGTCTTATGGAATACCATTTAGAGGTTATGGAAAGTCCAATTGGGCATATTTATTCAAGAGAAAACTAGGGAAATCCATGTTTTCCAAAGGAGGTGGTCATAGGGCCTTGCTAAGGAGTTATCTAAATTGCAGCTAATTGGGGGTGTGTTGGAAGGCTATTTAGACTCTGTGTTGACTACTTATGAGAATGTATTTAACCTCCTCAGGTTTTGGGAAGGTATTAAATGTGAAAGGAGGATATTGTATTGAATCTTCTTCAATTGTGACTCTAGAAAAAAATGGGCCAAACAATGCACAATGTTCCTCGGGATATTTCAAGACCATGGAGGAAGACTCGGGGATAATTTATCACATCCTTTTAAGAGATAGTTGATGATACTCCTAGAAAGGAGGTCACGAGAACTAGAGTGATATGCGTTTGTTCCTTGCAGACTCTCCTAGATATTATCTTTTCATGCTCAAACATAGGAGGAGTTCTTTGTCATGAATAATCAGAGCGAGTGTGTGGCCTTTTGAAAGCCAGGGTGCTCAAAACAAGACTTAAACAGTGGAGTCACCAACATGAGAGGTCTAAAATCCACACCCCTTAATCTTACCTTACTTAAGGGTGTATGAATTTCATAACCACAGAAAACTTTTTGATTCATCCCCAACAACAACGACATAAGATGTTGTAGCTCCTAGAGAAAGCCTCTGGGTTAAAAGGAGACCAATGCCTAGAAGATATTGAAGAGTGCTTCAAGATCTCCTGATATTTTCTATTACACTCAGTATTTATTATATTTGAGATGGAATTGATTTAGACCCTTCCTTAATACGAGAAATACAAGATTGAATGGCAAACCTAACTGACAAAAGCATTAATATATAGCTCTAGCGGACAATATCATATACACATGCAATTTCATACGTCATTTGTAGTATATCAGATGGAAGAAATAAAAGGAGAGAAACCCAATGCATAAGGATTAAACCTAATAATCATTATCATTGAATTTCATTGTGAAACATATGAGAAGTATATTTTAATGAAGTGTTGAGATACATGGAGCACATTTTAAGGATAACAATTCATATCAATTATATGAATCTGTAATGAGTATTAGACCTAAATGAATCCATAATTCCATGAAAAACATATCCAAGAGATTCTATGACATGTCATCTAAGAGGAAGAGTGAAAACTTATAAAAAAACAAGAGGAAATACATACTGCACATTTATATGAGCTAGAATCACCAAAAAGTCTTATTAATCTTCCACAAAGCATACATTTCATGGACAATGTCCTCAGCTTCTCTCTTGGAAAACCAAAATTCTGCAACCTTGGTTTGATATCAAAAATTATTTTTATAGGGCCTTAGAGAGATATCCTATTACAAAAATTCTTTCTTAATTTGGGATTGAATCATCGTAACAAAATATTAGCACTCTCAGTGACACAACTGTACAAACTGAATTCTAACTAACTGACAGTTTCTTCTGAAACCAAATATTTACATAAAACATAAAATCAAAGTGTCATGATTGACAAGATAAAAAGAATCCTTAGTCATGATAAGAAGGTTCTATAAGCAGTTTCGTTGGGTTAATTATCTAAAGCATAAGAGGATTGACAAACTGCTCAAACATTTTCCCTAGTGCTGGAGCAAGTAAAGGAGCATGAAGGAATCGATGATATGCGATCTTGAGATTCATGGCCCCTATATAGTTTAGCCTTGGGTGGAATTTTTTTCTTCTAAACTTTAACAGCTGGAACTCCTTTCTAAGATAGTTATCCACTAGTTTACCTTTAAGGGTGGCAACCTTCTCATGGGATGAGTCTTCCTTTCTCTTGGCCTCTACAACATTTGGTTTTATTGTGTCCATGGGATTAGCATACCCACAATATCCCAGTAGCTAGGAAGTCTCGCCTTGACTCTTTCATCAAACTTAGCATGGAAAAGATCTACATATTTATGTACGACCCTTAGGAATTCCTCAGCTTTGACTCTAGTCTCCTCCTTCTGGGAAACTTTAGAGATCTCCATGATAACAAACACTATATCTACTACATCAATTCGCCTCAACTCACTGAGTGGATTTAATTCAAAAACTGAATGAACTTCTTGGAATTCCGGGAGTTCTTTTCCCCATCTTCTTTAGCACTAAGGATGAAAAACTTATAATCCTTGATCACAATCCTTAGCTCATCCATCACATTTATGTACTCCGAGTTTCCTTTCATTACTTCTATGATTTCATCCCAGATGAGTTTATTGGCTTGCAAGAGAGACATGTTTCCTTTTATCTTGCCTTTCATCTCAACAGTCTCCTCATTTTCTACCTGTAAGTTGTTACCAATTAGTTATGTGTTGGTCCTGGATGTCTCAAGTTATTTCTCTATTTGTGCCAAGTTTCTCTCGGAAGTGTTCAAATCCTTCTAAAATTTCTTAAGCTCCCCTTCCAAAAGTTGGAGTTTAGTGAGGGTCATGGTGAACTACTCTATGGTATTTTGGGGATTTTCAGGCACAAGCATTGCATAAACGTGTGTGTCTATTAATTATTGAAGTTTCATTGCCTAATGCTTGAGTACTACTATCTCATGTTTCTTTGTATCAGTTCTTTGGCCATGATTTCTTTCTCTTCTTCCACCTATGAAATCTCCTTAGATTTCACATGTCCACTGCTTGAGATCTTCAATATGTGCCTTAGCTCCTGTATTTATGCTTGTGAACTTTGGAGGAGGGCTTCAAATGCAACTTTTTCTCCTAGATTTACCCCCAACTTCACAATCATCTCCTTGAAGCTATCATTATGCATGTGTAGAACTCTAGAGTTATCTTTCTCCTACTTCAACCTTCTTATTGCCTTCTATAACAACTTCTCAGCCTTGCCAATAGTCAATGCATTTCTATTGAGTTCACTATACAAAATTTTCCCTACTTGCATGTGGAAGTTAATATTATTAGGCAGAGGGACACTAGTCAATTCTAGTGAAACGTCCAATGCTTTGAACTAAGAGTCCAAAGGTAGAAAATATGCTAGTGGGTGTTGCAGGGAGAACTTCATTCAATTTCTCTCTAAGTACATGCCAGCGAGAAGTGTGGTCTGATAGGGGACTGAATGAGATGCCATTTATTATTATAGTTCTTCCCTTACATTTTTGTTGATTTCTTTAATGGCCTTTCCAATAGGCCAACTTTTGTTAGTGACAGTTTCAATTCATCTGGAACTTAAAATAGATACCTCTGAAGAGGATGAGGCAACAATATATAATGGGTCTTCCAAGGTCACCTAGAAGCCTGGTTGATATGGTCTTGTCTCTGCCAACATGGTCTCAATTTCTTCCTCCTCTATATCTTGGGTGTTTTCCTTTTTACTATGCTGTACATATTCCATCTCAACATCTTCATCTTGGTCAACGGTCCTTTTCTGTGCCTTATCCTTCGATTCTTAAGTATTGATCTCCATCTCTGTATTAATCGGCCACGAATCAAAGTTAGCTTTCCATTCGATCTCAAGCCTATCCTCATGTTCATAAGTCGAATCCTTTATGCTCTCTCTTCTCTTGGAAATGACACCATGAGGATCATAATGCCAGATCTCCTCTAGATCAAAATTCATCTTCTTGAGTAATTCCTAAACTTCCTTACGACCCTTCTTGGAATTGACAATAAAACATCCCACACACTTCCCAACTTAAAGATATATCGCTTCTTAGGAGGTGTTAACACCCAGGTTATTCCCTTTGACTCCCAAGGGAATACGGCCGGGGTAACCACTAACCAATCTTTGGATTATAGCTTCTAGCCCGACTGTAATCAGAGAGGGCTCTCTCTTTAAGGTTTGTCTCTGTTTTGTGGAGATTTTAGGCTAGTTATGAAGTGAGGATTTTGGTTTAGGTTTTTGGTTGGAAGGGTGCTTTTCTATACTTAAAGTGGAGATCTGCAGATAATGTTAGTCCATTGGGCAATGGAGTCTGTGGCTACTGGTCTCTTGAAATCTTGAGTTGAGCAGCTGGAGTTACAGGGCCATTTAAATACTTTATGAAACAAACTTGAAATTATGATGGTGGAATGTGAACAACCAATGGAAAGCAATTAAGAAATTTCCACTAAGCTGAGGTGTGGGAAAGAGATATATTCATCAGGAGCAAACTTGAATTCCTGAAGCAATAATCATTGTGAAAGATATAACATGAAAGGGTGGCAATTAAGAATTACATCTTTATTGCTATAACTGAAGAAAAACACTTACAATAGCTTAGATTGAGTTCAGGGTAATCTGTGATTAAGTCCTAGAACTATTCTTTTTCTTGGCCATTCACTATAAAGAACAGAAGCATGAAAGAGATATGAAAATATGATAAAACACGTAAACAAAGAGTTGTAAGGAAAAATTATTGTGCCATGAAATACGCAGGAATGCTGTAACATTCAGCTAAACACCACAATGCATCAAACAACACAGAGCTTTAGAAATTCCACCGCCTTTGTATTACTTCTCTGAGAATTTACAGTCAAGGAACTCTATCAAAGATATCAATTACATCCAACGTCCAACCCGTGCTATCTCATGCAAGGGGGAATATATAGAAGTGTTTCATACAAAATATCTCAGGCATTGAGTCATCTCAGAAATAAAATATCTTCATTAACTCCTACAGAAATAGTAGAAAAGAAGTTATTACAACCTTTAATACAACATAAATGCTCTTTACACCTGTCAGAAGATTTTGACCTTTGGAGCTCACTGAGTCGGTTGAACGCTTTGTTATAACTGCTGAATGACGTGTCTGTGCAGCTCTGTCCTCCTGTAGCTTTTCGCCCCTGTCACCTGTGACTGCCAGTGCTGCTGTGGTGGTTGAATATTTGTGCTGAGTTGGCTCAGCCTCTCTCTGCATACATGCTGATATATCCATATTTTCCTGTGCATGATCATTTATATATTTCGAAACGAAAAAACATAATTACCGGCTTTGGTTTAGAAGTAATTGTATCAAACCGTTCCAGACTTCCTGTGTGGGCAGTTGATGCCTCAAAATTGACTCTATGGTCTCATCTGCCTCTGTATACTTATAAAAATTGGGAGGCTCATCAAACTAGTGATTAATTTCATTCATAATAAAGAATAAGCTCTCCACCCCGTTGAAAAGGGTCTGTCCTGATGCTGGCCCTGTTTCTGCTGATGTGCTAGCTGTTTCTGCAATCTGATTAGTAGCAAAGGTGTTGACCCTCTTGGCATATTTTTCATGTGAAAGTAGCCTTCCTGAGGGGTCCATCAAGCTAGGAAGACCTCTGTTCTATAATGATATGAACTTGTCCTGGAATTTGTTAATGTCTGCCTGCATATCCTGGCTTCTTCTCTCTAAGCTCTGAACTAGGTTTCTTAGCGTCAGGACCCTTTTGACCATTGAAATGGTCTCAGTCCTGTTGGCAACTCCCATCTTGATCAGCTGAGAACTTGTTCTATAATTGAGCACATTAATCATCCTGGTGGCAGCCTCAGACATACTGCCAAGAGATGCCCTTGCTCTTTGGATTTCCCTGTGTGCTTTTCCAATAAGCCCCATCTGCTCATAAATGGCCTCAATGTATTCCCACTGGTCTGTGATAGATTGGCCAATATTGGCCCATAGGATTCTCTTGACCTCAGCTGTTACTTTGTCCAGTGTGAGCTCTTTTTCCAGCTCATTTATCCTCCTTTTGAGAGCCTTTACCTCTCTTTCTCTCTCAGCCACATTTTGCTTGGATTTGTCATATTTTTCATTGATCTTATCGAGAGTTTCTTTGGCTTGATTCAACTCTGACATTTGGGCTTCCAAGACTTGAATCTCATTTCTGAGCTTCTGCATGTCAAGACTTTCAACCTGCTCTGTTGTTGGTGTTGAGGTGGAGGGTGCTGCCTGCTCTGTCTGCTGACTGGGAGGGGCAGTGGTTCGAGGAACTTCCTTCAGATTGATTGTTTCTGGAGGAGGCTGTGAAGTTTGGCTTGCCTCTTTTTGTTGTAATGCTGCCTGAAGTGCAGCCTCTGATTCCTCCAACTTTCCCTGTGTTTGGATGAACTGCTTGTATAGTGTTACCAGCATAGCTTTTGCATCCTTGTCCTGTCTTAGCTGGGCAACCTCTTCAGTTTGGCGATGAAGAGTTGCTGGGATTTTGATCATTTTATTTAATGCTATCATATTAGCATCCCTTAGTTTCAGAAGCTCCTGCACTTCTTTGACATCCTTAGGATCATGCGCAAGCTCTATTATGATGTCCTCTAAAGCTTTGATCCTGTTGTCCTCTGCTTGAGAGGATGCCCTTTCCAAATCAAGTTGTGCAGTGGTATTATTTAGGCTATTTTGTGGCCTGTAGTTCACCAATGTCTTGTCTACCAAGGAGGCACCCGTTTGCTTGTGGAGTTCAATTTGATCCATTGGGTGGATGTCCTTGGCAAGGACCTCAAGGTTGGTCCTGATGTAATCTACAGCTGACTGTGGCTGCTGCACGGCTGGCGTGAAATGGCTCATTATCATTTTTCCCTCATGTACATCATAAGCAAACATGAGTCTCTGCTGGTTAGTGGGAGCCATTTTCAACAAATGATTATACAATTGCAGCCTTATGGGTTCATTTCTCTTCTTGATATCCTTGAACTGCTGCTTGATGCTCTTTTCACCTTCCCTCTATCGGCTTGAGGAGATAACTTCTCCTCCTGCTGCCCTCTCTTGTTCCTACTGGAAGGAACTTGCTGAGGCCTCCATGCTAGGCAGGCCCATACCCGAAGTTTGCCCTATTGGCATTTCTTCCTCTGAAAATGGATTTAACCTTTGCCTCTTCTCCCCTTGAGTTTTTGATGTAGTGAGGGGAGTCTCTCTGTCCCTTTTCCTGCTTATGTCCTCTCTTTGTGGGGTTTGGAGGACTAAAGCATCGATTCTTGATTCTTTCCTAGGAGGCACCATTTGTGCTGGCTGCTGCTCAGTGACCATTGGGGCCTCTGCTGTTTGTTCCTTTTGCCCGAGCTGCTCCTTTTCTGGCTGATGTACCTGTTGTTGTTGCTGAACCTGTCCTTGCTGTACCTGTTCTTGCTCCATCTCCTTTTCCTTGCCTTTGCTGGGGGCTTGATTTGTAGTTTTGACTGCCTCCTGCTGTGCTATGGAGGATGAGGCAGTTGCTCCTACTTGAGGGTTTGGAAGAGAGAACACCTGTGCAGGAAGTTCCAAGTCAGCCATTTTAAGGAGATTTCTTCTTGCTCTTTCATTTAGTTCTTCTTCTGTAATAGGTTCCTCTAGTGTGCCTCTCTTCCATTTTGATTGATTTTCATATTGTTCTACGTGAGGAAACCTTACATGGTCATAATTAGAGAGCCTATATTTGACCCTTCTTAATGATACGAAGTGATTGGGGTCATAAGGTTTCCAGAGGAAACTGGTCTTTAGGCCAAGGCTTTCTAGCATTTCGTCAGCTTCTTTCCAGCCTTCCTCCCTTTTGTTCAAAACAAAGTGGCCCAATTGGTTTCTCACTTTCACCTGTGCCTTCTTTCCTTTTCCTGAAAAGTGCTTTACATCAGCATTCCCAAATTGCCTGAAGTATTCAAGGGAAAACAATCTCATGGGCACATACTTGGGCAGTTTGTATGGGGGTAACTCACAAACCATATATTCTGATAACGGTGTAGTTTTGGTAAAAATACCAATCCCCAATGCTGTATACCTTAGACAGTTGAAGGATCCTTTGCATCTCATCTGTTAGTCTTGGAGGAGGTGAGCTCATGAACAGAGACATGGCTGGGTGGATGAAAAGGTCTATAAACTCATAGTAAGTGTATGGAGAATAAGCTCTGTAGTGAAAAACTGAGGCCCAATACACTACTGACCTTGGATTTCCTTGTGCATCCACCCTGTTCACACCAAAATGGAATTTCTCATGTTGATAGTACAATATTAGGTGGTAGATGTAGGAGGAGTATCTGAACACCTTTTCCCTTGATAGGTTCATAAATTGCTCATGCATTTTGTCTGATATGTAGGTGGCATAGTCATAGCAGATTGGAGCTTTTCCACAGGAAAACATGAGCATCATTACCAGTACAGTCTCATCAATATACTCAATCGAGTTGTAGCCCAAAATGGGACTGATCATATCTGCAAGGTCCCTGCCCAATGGGTTGAGGTAGCCATTAAAAATAGGAGGGTATTGCACAGTGTCAGAGTTAATAAACAGTTGGTTCAGCTTTGTGATCTGAGCATCTGTCAACATCTTGGCTCCTTGGTTTATCAGATCAAACAAAGATAGGGGAACCAGTTTCTTCTTAGTCTTGAATTGCAGCATCTCTCTGATGGCCTCAGGGGTAATGTAGAATACAACTGAGCCTGAAGGGTCAAGCACAGCTCTTTGAGTAGGATCATAACATTCAGCACATAGGTGAATTAGGTCAGGGAATTGGTTGACCTGAGGAAGCTTGAAGATTGGGAGGAAGGAATCCCAAATGCCCAATATATCTGTTCCGGCTACATGTTTGGCCTTCAATTCATTTAGCAGGTGGAGCTGGAATTTGCTTTGGTGCAGGAATTCTTCTGATATTTGGTAATCCAAATCTACTAAAGCTTGCCACTCCAATTCTCTCTGAGGGGCATTTAAAGGGGCAACATTGAGGGCCACAGGTGCTACTGGAGTTTCCATGGTTACTTAAGAACTTTGTTTTGTATATAGATTAGTGTTACTTATGCTGAGTAACAGAAAAGAGTATTTGTTGGAAGAAGGGGTGAATTGAGAAAAGAGGGTCGGAGGGTCAATGGCAGCAATTGAAATACTGCACAGAGCACTTGAGAAGGCAAATATTTGTCTTTAGCAGAATCTTCCTTAGTAATTCAGGTGTAGGTTCGGTTTCCCTGTTCACGACTGCGCGAACAGAATGCAGGTTGAGAAAGCTTTGGTAATAAGGCTTAGCTAGTGAATTTCGACCGTTCAATTTCAAATGGGAACTGGGTGTAGGGAATTTGCCGGTGAATTATGTGTTTTTCAGTGTTTTATGTGAATTTCAGCTATTTGCAGAGAAAACTAGGCGCAGAGAGGATTAACAGTGATAAATACCTGGTGTATTGGCAGTCCAGGTCACAAGTGCAGGTGGGTAGGCCCGCCGAAGGTCTCCAGGTCGAAATTAGCAGGCTCGTGCAAATTTGGACGTAAATTGCATGCAGAGGGCGCAACAGAAGTTTTTTGCAAAAGTGCAAAAAACACGAAAAATTGGCAAAAATATGGATTTTTGGGACATTCGTGGCTTTTTTTGGATGACGTCAGCATGACGTCATCAGGTGGGTCAGGGTCGGATGACGTCAGCATGACGTCATCAGGTGACGTGGCGGCTTATCAGTGGTCCACCGGGACGGTGAGGTGGCGGATAGGTGGAGCAATGGCGAATGTGGGCGTGGACACGGCGATGACGCTGGCAGTGACGTAGCGGTGACGCTGGCAGGCGGTTTAGCAGAAAACCGGAAACCACAGGCGGTAACGTATCGCACCGCCTATGATACGGAAGGGAATCTATCAGAGGGGGCTCCGATACGCTGTGGGGGCGACGCGTGGCTGAGGTCTGACGTCAGCCTCTGACAGATATCGGACGCTATCTCTCAGACGTCGGGGCCAGTCCGATATCGACGTCAACCGTTGGATGAAAAGCGCCCGATCGGACGGTCGACGGGTTGATGAACTGTGCGGACGATATGGCGTCGGGCGGGCAATAAAAAAGTATTTTCCATGGGATTCGTGCCCGGCGGGACCCTTATAAATATTGATGAATTGGTATGATTTCCCATGTATTTCTTTATCAAGTCGCGCATAGTTCAAAAATTAGGATAAGGTGAAATAATGGTTTTTTCAATGTATTTCTTTGCAAAATCGCATACGCCTCAACACTTTGGATAAATGGGTTTTTTATGTAGTTTTGTGTAAAAGCACACATAGGCCCCAAACTTAGGATAAGGCAAAAAAAGTGGGTTTTCAATGTATTTTTTCCTTTTGAGCGGGTTTAAGGGTGCAAATGGGTTTTTTCCAAGGTTTCTTAGGCAAAATGAAGGGTTGAATAGGTAGATGAGTTCTGAGGGAGACCAAGAGGTAAGGCTTGGGTTCTTAAACTAACCAGATGTCAATTTAATTCCCTAGTAGTGAATCATATGGCTATAATACCAAGGGGGGGATATTTATAGAATGCTTGGGATTTATACACCATGGTGTTATAATAGTAGTGAAAGGGTGACATAGGGAATTAGATAATAGAAGTTAAGGGTTAATATGGAGGGAGAGGGTAAATGAGGAGTGATATCACTAAGTTGATTTGGAAACAATTTAGCTTAGGGAGTAGATCAAAATGAAAAGAATTTTGCACAAGAAATGTGGCTCTTAAAGGATAGAAGAACCAACATAAAACCTTGAATTTATTTCATAAACACAAATGGTGAAGGGATGTTTAGAAATGAGTGTAAAACAAGGAAAAAGGGAAGTTAGACATGCTCCATTGTGTTGCTTTCCTTGTATTTACCAGCAAGATTCAGCTTGAAGGGAATACCACTTCTGCAACCCCATCTACCTACCTATCTACTTACCTAGCATTTTTTGTTTCTTCTTGGAGGGTGCACTTGGACTTGCAAACCCTTATGTGCCTTTTTTTTTCCATTGGCTTTTCTTTTGATTGCCTATCTAGCACTACCCTTATTGCTTCCAAGGCCCTAGATTAAGCAGTTGGGAACCTTAGTTTCTCTACCTAACTATTGGTCTGCCAAGATTAAATAGTTTGGACAGACTCTTTCTCTAATTCACAACAGAAAATTGGAACATGGCATGATCCAGATTAGACTGTTGGGCCATCCATCAAAATTTAGTAAACATGAAGGCATGTACACACCTTGCCTTGTCTTGGAAATATGGGATCTTTGTATCAGCAAAGCAAAGCATATTTGGAATTTGAATTTGCCAATCATGAAATATGAAACCTATTGGTATAGGTATACAACAATCTGAATGTTGTCACTAAGCAACCCTTACCCTTTAATCCTTTCCATCTTCTTCTAACGAGCCTCCCTTCCCAGAGAGGCTAGTAATGGAAAGCAATGAGCCTATTTCTGAGACTAGCTTGGCATCAGAGCTTCAGAATCTTTTCATTAAGATACCTCTGCTCCAAGCCATCAAAGAGATCCCTATTTGTACCAAGATTATTAAGGAACTCTATCTCAAGAAACCCAAGAGGAAGAGATTAGAACCCCAAACCATTCAATTTGTTGGTAGGGTAGCAGAGTTGATGACGAGATGTGTGTCTATGGAAAAATATACTGATCCCAGAAACCCTGTTGTCTCAGTTCAAATTGGTAATGTCCTTGTCTCTAATGTTCTTATAGACCTGGGGGCATCCATTAATGACATGACTAAACAAACCATGTATCAACTTATGTTATCTCATCTTCGCCCTACTCCCACTGTGCTTGAATTAGCGGATAGATATAAAATTAAGCTAGAAGGAGTATTGGATGATGTGATCATCACATTAGAATCTTGGGAATATCCAGTTGATTTCATTGTGCTTTAGCCAAAGAACCCATTAGGAGGACATCCCTTGATCTTGGCCGACCATGGCTTGCTACAACCAATACATATATTGGATGTCGCTCTGGTGATATGTATATTTCGCATGGAGATTCTAGGAAGAAAGTTACCTAATACCCCCCTACCAGATCCATTCAATACCTTCGAGATACTTTATGGTTGGATCAGAGTAGTGATGAGGAGACTAAGCCCATTTCCCTTATCCATCAGCATACTAGGTCTTCACAAGAAGATGAGATTCAAGATTTCCTGAATAATCTATACATTATGCCTAATTTTGAGCTATTGAGCTAGATTTTCACCCTAGATTTTCAAGATAACCATGATTCTCATTCTTCTGTACCACTACATTTGACCAACCCCTTGAGTATTCCTGAACCTGATACTACTCTTGTTGAGATTAGCCCCGGTAAATACTTGTATATTAGTTTAGATTTGGACTCATCTCAGCGAGAGAAGCTTGTGAATTTGTTGCAAAACCATCTTAGTGCCTTGCATGGGGCTACGAAGATATGAAGGGTATTCCTCCTGAAACTTGTACACATAATATCTATATTCAAGAAGGAGCCTGACCTATTTGACAACCCCAAAGGAAAATGAATCCATCTCTAAGAGATATTGTGAAGGAAGAAGTACAGAAACTCTTGGATGTTGGTTTTATCTATCCTATTTCCAACAGTCAGTGGGTCTCTCCATTAGTGCTAGTACCTAAGAAATATGGAAGATGGTGTATTTGTATTGCTTATCGAGAATTAAACAAAGTCACTCTCAAAGATTACTTCCCTCTCCCTTTCATTGACCAAGTGCTTGATACCCTTGCAAGAAAGAAATATTTTTCCTTTTTGGATGGCTTCAGTGGTTATAACCAGATATAGATTGCATCCGAAGATCAGGATAAAACTACTTTTACATGTCCATGGAGTACATTTTCTTATAGAGTGCTCCCCTTTGGTTTATGTAATGCCCCGACTACCTTTAAAAGGGCAGTCCTAGCCATTTTTGCTGATCTAGAATTTGTAGAAATTTATATGGATGACTTTTCTGTGTTTGGTGATTCTTTTCAGGAAGCTCTCGAAAATCTGGAAAAAGAACTTCTTTGTTGTTAGGAAGCCCATCTCGCCTTGAATGACAAGAAATGTAGATTAATGTGCAAAGCGGGAATGGTAGTTGGCCATTTTATTTCTAGTAAAGGTATCCAGGTTGATCAAGGAAAGATCGAAATCATTTTACATCTTCCTGCACCTAAAACTCAAAGGGAAGTAAGA
>APFE030500781.1:79829-90029 GCA_000404065.3 Pinus taeda | reverse complement strand
TGATATTTTATAATAATTGTAGGATTGTATTATGAAGTAATTACTTTTCATTTTTGACTTCGTTACCTTATATTAATCATTACTAGCCCCAGTAATATTATTATCTTAATTATCTTACTTATTAGTTAGGGATACGAATAATATATTCGTATAGTTAGCTATATTAATCTATTTTTAATAGATTCGTAGTTAGTTGTATTAATCATTACCTTATAATAATCATTACTAGTTGTATTAGTATTATTATCTTTATTCTTTTACTTATTAGTTAGGGATATGAATAATATATTCATACAGTTAGATATATTAATCTAATTTTAACCTTTATTATATATACTTTTAGTTATTTCCTTGTTTTTAGGTTTATTTATTAGTTTATTTAATTTAGCCCCTATTAATATTATTAATTAATATTTCAAGTTTCTTAGTTATGTGGACTAATATATAGTTGTCTCATGTCTATTAAGTGTGTGTGTGTCTATATATATATATTCTTCTATTCTAAAGTTTTGTTAATATTTTTACACTCTTTAATGCTTACTTGACTTGATGTTCATTTTTACCTTTTCAAGTTTCTTCCTTCGTATCTCTCACCTATTTATCTAGCTAGACTTGATCTGATTTCTCATCATTGTCCTGAAGATGAGCCACTTGTTGGATCGAAACATCGACTCAAATAACACCGTGTGATGGATCTGGAGGAATCAAATCAAAGCTATTCACATCACAGATGCCTAAACAAGGTTTGCAGGGAAACAAACAAAGAGAAGCAAAAGTGGGTCAAAAAGAGGGAGTATATTAATCAAATTTGTTAGATTTGAGCTTGTACCAAAGGATTTTGTGCTTATTCTATAAGACTTGGTTTCATATTTCACCTTGTTACCATTTGAAACTACAAGGAATATTTTTGCATTTTCAAAGGCCACAGATACTAGAATAATCTTATTCATCAAGCTTGGAGAAGATGGATATCTATATGTTTACATTTCAATCACATATCATGGTGCTCAAATCCTTAGGCACGTTTTATGGTTAAGTTCACACATTTAGAGGCATGTTTGCACATGTCAAAATTCACCTTTTTGAGCCCTCATTCACATGTTTTCATGTGTATTTACTCATTGAGGATGCATATCACGTATAGGAAAAGTTACACAGGTGGAGATATATTTATGCACTGAATACTTTATGGTTCATACATAGCAAAGAAATAGGAGTTCAAGTGGAAGTGCTACTAGCAAATGGGGTTGTGCTTTTGATAACATTTATGCTTGGCCTACCACATCATTATATACAAGATAAAGGAAAAGAGAAGCAAAAGTGGGTCAAAAAGAGTGGGGTACATTAATCAAATTTGTTGTATTTGAGCTTGTACCAAATTGTGCTTATTCTATAAGATTTGGTTTCATATTTCACCTTGTTACGATTTGAAACTGCAAGGAATATTTTTGCATTTTCAAAGGCCATGGATACTAGAATATCTTATTCATCAAGCTTGCAGAAGATGGAGATCTAAATGTTTACATTTCAATCGCATATCATTGTGCTCAAATCCTTAGGCGTGTTTTATGGTTAAGTTCACACATTTAGAGGAATGTTTGCACATGTGGTCAAAATTCACCTTTTTGAGCCCTCATTCACATGTTTTCATGCATATTACTCATTGAGGATGCATATCACGTATAGGAAAAGTCACATAGGTGGAGATATATTTATGCATTGAATACTATATGGTTCACACATAGCAAAGAAAGAGGAGTTCAAGTGGAAGTGCTACTGGAAAATGTTGTTGCGCTTTTGATCACATTTATGCTTGGTCTGCCACATCATTTTATACAAGATAAAGGAAGCAAGGATTGCGGGCTTGCTAAGCATAAATGTGGCAAGCTAATTGCTCCTGACCCTTCGTTGTGCTTTTGATTTTCTCCTTGTTAATTGTTGTCTGGCTCGTTTTACCCTCTAATCCTCTGCGTAAAGGATCATGATCCTTCCATTCCCACAAGGGAGTGGCCGACTACCCTAGGTAGTGACTCATTGCCCAGATTCCACTAATCAGTCTCTGAAACTCAGTAAGGGTGTTGTTTCCCTAGGATGACACAGAGAGAACCTTGTTATACTTAATCCACCTACTGTGCCACAAAGAACTTCGAAATTGCCCTATCTGAGACACAGAAGGAAACTTTTCTTGGCCAAGTGGAGACTTCATTGTTCAGAAACAATTATAGTTAAGTGTCGCAAAGGGGAATCTTAACCACTTTAGGGTCTCCTTGGCCAAAACACAGAGTACTCCTCTTCACTTGCCTCAAAGTATCCACAAGCTAACCTTTGTTGCTCCAAGATATGATCCTCAGTGGCATAGAAAAAGATCAAGGGAATTACATCTTTCCTTTTCCAAACCAGACAAGAATTGCCTTCAAATATTATGCTTCAACAATATAGAGAAAGGGAAGAAGATTAAGTAGGGTGGGATCATCTCCACTGAAATTAATCAAGGGAAAGGGATCTTAAAACCCTTATAGCCACAACTCAAAAGAAACGTAGATATTCCAATCCAAACCAATGATGAGAAAATAATTCTACCTATCTCTTATTTATGGATCCCTCATGGGCGTATTTTTTCCTTAATTTAATGTGAGGGGTTACAAGTGTAGCCCCCATTTCTAGCTTTTTGCCCCAACTACCCCAATGTTACCTGAAAACATTGGATAATGGGTTCCCCCTTTATCAATGACTATAGCCTACAAGGTTGGATAGGCTAATCTGTTCTCCCCTGGGCGATTAATCTAATAGGAAACATTGCAGTGCCCCCTCCCCTACATTCCTTACGCTCAAGCAATTGCAAGTTTGGGTGTTGCAACATTTGTCTTCATGCTTTCAAGAATAAATATTGCTCACTTGTCTTGTATCCTTCCTTCCGATTACTTCCAAACCACTTGCCCCCATTTGAAACAAAGGATGCGACAACCCCTGACTTTTGACCAACTTTACCACAGTCTCGAATATTAACCACCGCAAAACCTTCACATGAATGCCTTGAATTGATCAAGTGACCAACATTGAAGTTTGGGGTGGTGTTGAAACCTCCATAACCTTTTTTTGCCCTGTGCTCATTATTGGGCCTCCATTTTGATTCAGTTTCACACACCTTTTTGTCCTATGATTACTTATGTTTCTACCTTCTATCATTATCATATACAGTATGCACATCCTAGGACCACTACCTTAACCTTGAGCACAATAAGGTAAATTGTTAATTTTTTAGTATATTTTCTTTGTCTTCAATGTTTCAAGGAGGTTTACATAATATTTTACTAATGATGGTCAACGTGGAGGATCTGTCCATCTGCTAGCTGAAGGGTTCATGTTTCTTTAGTTCAGTTCTTGTCCACAGAATACAGTCCTACCTCATCGTTTGTCATATGTCTAACTATCATGATGAGAATCAAGCACATGTGTTTAGTAGAGCAGGGGCCCAAGATAGTTTTGTGTTATTTCATTCGCACCCATGTCCTCAAGAATGAGCCATGTTGGGAATTTAGATCCCATGAGATAGAGAGACCATATTCGATCGCAACCAATGTGGAGCCTTGTGCTTCACACTCATTTAGTTTATGAAGACACAACTTATCATTTCAATCCAAGCCATGGATGCTCTTGCTCTTTTAAGAGCATTAGGACCAAAGTCGAACATTAAAAATGTATGTATTGTCTAATCTCTGATCCACAAGATCAAGGACTTTGATCTTATCCATAGTTGAAGGATCTTCTTATAAATATGTATGAGACTTTATAATGTGGGACGGAGGATAGAGGAGGGGAGATATAGTTGTGTATGTATGTAACAGTCCTTCCTTAATATAATAATATTTTAAGTTCTATTATCCTGTGGTTTTGTTGTTGGAGTGTTGTTGAGAGTCTCTATGTAGCATGCTTCCCAGGAGGCAGGGCCCCTTCTCAAGAAGCAAATCTACATGTACAAAGGATAGATTTGTAGGATTTCCATCTTGACTGTAGTTAGATCATATTATGTTTATGTGTTTTTATTCTTAGCAAGTTTTAGAGTGGTTGGGAATTGGTTGAAACTCATTAACATTTTTTGTCAAACCATTTTTTTGTTTTTGTGCTAATATATGGTATCAAAAGACTTATGATTTCTTCATCTCAACTGAATGTAGAATAGAAATGTAGTGCCTGTGAGGCAAATGGACCTTAAAGGTCATGGTTACATTGCTCTCGCTTGAACCGACTGAGCCCCATTTACTATTCAAGTTTGAGAAGAAATAATAATTTCTTTTAAGTACTATGTGGCTATGATTTTCAATGATTTCAGTTGTTATACCTTCAAGATCGCTTAGGATTTAATCCTGCACATACTGTGTTTGTACCTTGTAAGTCTACGAGCCCCCTGGCTGATGATTAATGTCTGAGGTTTATGCATATAAATAGCTCAACACTCATTAATACATCTTTAGGTTCCCTATAATATATTTCCTTTGGATCGTTGTATAAGCAAGAATCCTTGACATTCACAGACATTTTATTTTTGTCATCATCAACTTCATTGCTTAGATGAATCTTTCCTTCAAACTGTGGCCCTTTTCTTTCCACCCAGCCATGAAGCTTTATTTATTGCCTGTCAAAAGACCCTTCTTGAAGGATCCCTGTTATCTCCAGATTCATATGATCATTCCATTGATCCTACAAATGCCTTAAACCAAAGTTGAAGGTACCAAATTGTTCCTTAATGGCCTGCACATTCCTTTATGTTTGAAGGATCTTCTTTTTCAAGGAATCCAACCCTTGCTCCAAAAATTTTCTTTGTTCTTGAATTCACTAAAGGAACACTTGAATCAACCCGCACGACATTAGACCCGACATGTTAATTTGGGCTCAAAATCTCTTGTACTCTACAAACAAATTGGTTGTTACATCTACCACGAAATACCCCCAAAAAGTAAAATTTCCATGAATAATACGAAAATGTTTTGGTAACTGGATAGAAGAGAAGATTAGTAGTTCCACACTATCCAAATACATCCTCATTGCCAGATCATGATCATTTCCTCCTTCAAAATCTTTGCATATGACTTCTGGCATCTTTCAACATTTGTTGGTAAGATATAGAGATACCTATGTTTTCATCTGTAGGGGGTTCTTTATTGAACCGTTTTGGCCATAAATTACATCGTTGTACTTGCTTCAGGTGCAGCTAGCTACGCACTAAATCTTTTTGTCATTCACAAACTTTTGGAAATGTTGTATTAGATGGATGTGCCAATATTGCATCATAAACGCAATGTCCACAGATACTACCCAAAACTTTGAAAGCACCCTTCCATAAAAACTGAGACTGGGGGACTGTCAGTAGTTAAAACGTGTTAGACTGGAAATGTCCATAGAGGATGGCAAGCTTCCTGGTGTACCAACTCTTTCCTGCATATAAGATGGATCATTCTACATCGCTAATGAAGATGACAAGTTTATTTCGAAAGACCTTTTCATGGAATGAGTTGCCCCTCTCTCTTGAATGAAATTTATAGGGGCGGAAGTTGTAGTTCCAAGCTTTACACAATCTTCTTTATAAAATAGAGCTTTGGAATGCTCATTTGAGGGTCTTCGAGCTCCATAATACAAGCCCAGTGCATTTTCATATAGCTTCTTTCCTTCTACATACAACGGCAGCGTCGTTTGTTGGATGATGCTATTATCACTCTTGTGGGCTCATTCATTTACATTATTTTGCTTTGCCTAGAAAGATTTGTCAGCGGAACCTGACAAAATTTTATCTATAGCATGCTTTGTTATCATGCTATTATTTTCTCCTGAGTTAAGATGGTCAGGAAAAGGAGCCACTATATCAAGTAGACTTCCAGTGGATGGTTGATTAATGCTTTGAAAATGTAAGGTTTTCATCAAAACTTTCTCAACACCAACAACATTACTCTGCCCCTTAGTTCTAGGAAGACAAACCCCATTGCTTGATGCCGATATTTGGTGATCACCATGAACTGAATTTGACCTTTTGAAAACATCATTAGGAGATATGGAGTCATTATGTCATTTTTATCCAATTTCAACTATTTACTTGACAAAACCATAGACTTCGTATTTGGCATTATGTATCTACAATCCTCTTTTTCCACTTCCAAAAAAAATTGATCTTTTGTATTGTTACCCAACTCAAACCCCTCTGTATTTCACTTTATCAATTTTGTGTTGTTTTTAGTTATTTCCATATCCTTCCTACTAATAGCTAGTTGTACTCCGCTTATTCAATTCCAAGACATATTCCCATCACTATTATAAGGCGAAGATTCCATATTTCCGATACCACCAGGTTGAAGAGATTGACCTCCTTTATTATTTTTAGGAGGGTATAGCCATGAACAATCATTTGGGCATGCCTTTACCCATGGTTCAGCTTCTCTTGCTAGGTTCTTGTGATACTCTTCACACTTCCAAAAAAACTCAACATACCCCTTCCCAAAAATTGAATCCGTTAGCTCCATTTTCCAAACAAACCCTCTAAGCTGGCAGGGGAGCCAGCTTTGATACCACAGTAGTGTCCCAAGGGGATTTTTACACTTAGGGTTATAAGGTTGCAAGATAAATTGTGTTGCTTTTTCACAAAACTTCTTTCAACTTCAGACAGAGATAATAAAGAATACACAACAATGTAATTGAGCAATAAAACACATCATGACTCACAACAGTTCAGTTTAACAACTAATCTTGGCTAAACTAGTAGTTCTGATTCTGTAACAATGGCAATCCTTAAACAATAGCAATACAATGATCCAACAATATAATTCCGGCTATTTAATGGTTACAACTATCATTATTACTCCCGTTATACAGCAACTAGTTTTCAACAATTATTGTAACCTTATCTGATCAGATGTCATTCCGACTGATCCAGTATCTTGTAGCCCTTCATTGACTCAGTAAGCCTGCACTCCTTGCGTCCTACCACAAGTGACTCAGCTCCTTTTTAACTATTTTCTAGCTCGTTTTACCCTTCATTCGTCTAAGTAAAGGGTCATGGTCCTTCCATTGCCACAAGGGAGTGGCCAACTACCTCAAGTAGTGCCTGTTGCTACCCAAATTAAACTAATCAATCTCTGAAACTCGGTAAGGGTGTCGTTGACCTAGGACGACACAGAGAGACCTTTGTTATACTTATCCACCTGTGGTGCCACAAATGAAGATAGGAATGAGATCGCTGCCCCGACCCAAGTGCCTTCTCTATCCTCCACTCCTCATCAACCCAAAGAACTTCGAAATTGCCCTATCCGAGACACAAAAGGCATTTTTCTTGGCCAAGTGGAGACTTTGTTTTCCAAGAACAATTGCAGTGAGTTGTCGCAAAGGGGATCTTAACCACTTTAGAGTCTCCTTGGCCAAAACACAGAGAACTATTTGCTTGCCTCAGGGTATCCACAAACTATCCTTCGTTGTTCCAGGATATGATCCTTAATGCCACAAAAAACAATCACAGTGAATTATGTACTTCCTTTTCCAAACCAAACAAGAATTGCCTACGAATATTATGCTTCAACGATATACAAAAAGGGAAGAACATTACATTTTGGAGTATGGAAAGTTTATAGCTACCAAGAAATGTAACATGCATGCATGAAACTCTTAACATGTTATCCTCTTGATATCTATTTCCAGTATGTGTTGGTTAAGGATTGGATAAAGGGGATGCATCACCTTGGTTGTTTGTTCTTGTTTGTGTTTGGTTGACAGTACATAGTGTTGAAAAGTGTAGTTGGGTTCGGTCTTCATAATGACATGTGTAATTATGATTTTATGTAATTGATGTAAAGAAGAAAATAAAAATATTTTTGTAATGCTTGTCTCATGGATTTCATGAGCAAGAAATTTTGCTTTTAGTTAAGGTTCCCATTGTGAGCCTTTAGGATTAGTCATCATGTCATAAAAGTCTATAGAGTCAATGTCAAAGATGAAAGGCCCGTTTGGGTATGTTACACATGTAAAAGAGAATTTATTTGTGTCATAAGCCCTTCAAGACCTTGTCACAAACACTCCTTGATGTCGGCCTAAGGATGACTCTAGAAAAGGCATGTCGGAGTAGACACTAGTTCAAGTCGTCTTATTCTTGATGGACAAACCACTATAAATAGTAACTCGCCCTTCATTCTAGAGACAAATTTTTGGTCAAGGGAAAGAGGCAGAAAAGAAGTGTGAAGTTTATGAAGAAGGAGGTTGAGAGCCAAGCGAAGGCAGGAGGTATCTTATCGAAGAAATTTTAGCATTGTTTTGGGTTAGTCTCTTTGCATGTGTGGAAGAAACTAGGGTTTCTGCAGTAGAGTTACATCAGGCCTAGTAAAGTCAAGCAAAGGTTCTACACACCATTATTGCTAGCCGAAGTAACAAGGAATAGCCCTCAAGATAAGTGAAGGAGAAGCACACCAAGAAAGTCCATAATTCAACCCACACGTGTCCTTCAGATATTTCAAGCAACTGAAATAGCAGATTTGTTGAGGAAGGTCGAAACTTTAGAGTAGCCGAGATTAGCATTGCATGAAGGCAGTTTGACTTGCGTTGGCTTGGGCAAGAGGAAGAAGCAGTGAAGGAGGATCTTGTGACTTGGTCTTGGAGAGGTTGGTGTGTCAATGTTAAAATTGGCAACTAGGACCAAACTCCATATGGGTCACCCTATTTATGGCAACTGATATTTTTCTTGGATTCCTCTCTCCAAGAGGTGTAGGATTAATCTAATGATCATCCGATTCCGACATGTATTCATGGAGATATGAATTTATTTGTATTCTTGACAGTTTGTCAAGGTCGGCCAGCAAGCAAAACAGTGACTTTGCGCCCCCAACTTACCCTCAACGTTTCATATAAAAGGAGACTTTGAGGCATTATTCCACTCATCTCATCACTCATTCTTCTATCTCTCCTATGCATTAGAGGAGCAGATCTCTCACACGTGTGGCTGGAAGAAGGAAGACACAGATTAGGGCAGCGTTGACTTGGGTTGACCGAGGTGCAGGTGGGCTGATTCTTGGCAGCGTTGACCAGTGTAGGGACATCTTTGATTGCAGTTTGGGTTCGGCAGCCTCTCCTATGCAAGCCGCATTTATGAACAACATTTCGGACCCCTGTTTGACCAACGTTTACTGTCAAAAGGTTGACCGCAGGTTTGACTTGTGTTGACTGCAGTTTGCTTGGGTATTTCGCACTATTTTGGGCTGCCCACACTTGTTGTTGGAGGTTGAGTTGACTGAGCATTGACCAGGATTGGTTGGAGGTCAAATCTGACCTGTTTGACCAGCTTTGAATTTGCTAGTTAGGGTTTTGTTGCAGCAGTCATAAAATTACAGATTTGTGTAATTGTACTATCTCTATCTCTCTGTTGAATTATTGAAGAATATAAGAAGAATTGATCAAGGGTTTCCCCACAATGGGGTTTGTCCCTAACTAGTGCCACATCTTGTGTCCTCTTGTCTTGGCTTGTCTTCCACTGTTTATATTTTTTTCTATCTGCATTTTACTATCATGCTGATGTGATTGCTATTTTGGAAATTGATATTGGGCTAATAAGAAAATTTGAATTAAATTTCTCTTAAGCATAGAACATACCATAATTTAACATGGTATCAAAGGTGAGGTGAAGACAAAGCCCAAGCAAGAGTGAAAGAGCAATCACTGAAGTCAAAAGGAAAGGACAAAAGGCTCAATTGGTTCCTCATCCCACTTGTCGGTCAAAGACAAGCTCCGTGAGAAGTCTGACTATCACGGATGGAAGATGTCTCTTGATCTAACATTGGAAGAGCAAGAAGTGTTGGACTATGTGAGGGGTAAAATTATGGAGCCTCCGTCTAATGCATCGGTTGCTACAAAGAACAAGTACACTAAGGGTGAAGTCAAAGCGAAGAAGATTATTCGAGATTCAATTAACAAGCGTTTGGTGGCCTACATTTCCGAGTTGAACACCTCCAAGGATATCTACGACAGATTGGTAAGCTTGTTTAAAGTTAGTGATGCAAATCAAGTTTTGTTCCTCAAAAATAAGTTGAAGGATATTAAGAAGGGCAAGGACGAGGATATTCAATCCTACTTCTTAAGGATCACTGAGATCAAGAATGATCTTCTATCGATTGGAGAAGTCATTCCGGACAGGGAACTAACTATCACTACCTTTGGAGGGCTCCCATCGGAATGGTA